>CAUYLG010038628.1:0-11998 GCA_963573385.1 Cacajao melanocephalus
GAACACTTTTACACTGTTGGTGGGAGTGTAAACTAGTTCAACCATTGTGGAAGACAGTGTGGCAATTCCTCAAGGATCTAGAAATAGAAATTCCATTTGACCCAGCAATCCCATTACTGGCTATATAGTTAAAGGAGTATAAATTATTCTATTATAAAGACACATGCACATGTATGTTCATTGCAGCACTGTTTACAATAGCAAAGACCTGAAACCAACCCAAAGAGCCATCAATGATAGACTGGACAAAGAAAATGTGGCACATATACACCATAGAATAGTATGCAGCCATAAAAAATGATGAATTCATGTCCTTTGTAGGGACATGGATGAATCTGGAAACAATCATTCTCAGCAAACTGACACAAGAACAGAAAACCAAATACTGCATGTTCTCACTCATAATTGGGTGCTGAACAATGAGAACACATGGACACAGGGAGGGGAACATCACATACTGGGGTCTGCTGGGGGTGGGGGCCTAGGGGAGGGACAGCGGTGTGGGTGAGGTTGGGGATGGATAACACTGGGAGAAATGCCTGATGTAGGTGACAGGGGGATGGAGACAGCAAACCACCATAGCATGTGCAACAATCCTGCAGGTTCTGCACATGTACCCCAGAACTTAAAGTACAATAAAAAAAAAATCTCCTTTTAGTCCATGTCTCACATCCAGGGTGTGCTGATGCAAAAGGTGGAATTCCCACAGCCTTGGCCTGCTCCACCCCCGTGGCTTTGCATGGTACGGCTCCCCTCCTGGCTGTTTTCACAGGCTGGCGTTGAGTGTCTGTGGCTTTTCCAGGTGCATGAAAATCTTTTAGTGGATTCACCATTCTGGGGTCGGCAGGATGGCGGCCCTCTTCTCACAGCTCCATTAGGCAGTGCCCTGGTGGAGACTCTATGTGGGGACTCTGACCCCACATGTCCCTTTTACACTGCCCTAGTAGAGGTTCTCCATGAGGGCTCCACCCCTGTAGCAAACTTTTCCTTTAACATCCAGGGGTTTCCATACATCCTCTGAAATCTAGGTGGAGGTCCCCAAACCTCAATTCTTGACTTCTGTATACCCGCAGGCTCAACACCACATGGAAGCTGCCAAGGCTTGGGGCTTGCTCCTTCTGAGGCCATGGCCCAAGCTGTACCTTAGTCCCTTTTAGCCACAGCTGGAGTGGCTGGGACAGAGGGCACCAAGTTCTAAGACTGCACACAGCAGGGTGGGCTTGGGCCCAGGAAACCATTTTTTCCTCCTAGGCCTCCAGATCTTTGATGGGAGGGGCTGCTGCAATAGTCTCTGACATGCCCTGGAGACATTTTCCCTGTTGTCTTGATGATTAACATTTTGCTCCTTGTTACTTATGCAAATTTCTAAAGCATACTTGAACGTCTCCCAAGAAAATGGGTTTTTCTTTTCTTTTGCATCATCAGGTTGCAAATTTTTCAAACTTTTATGCTCTACTTCCTCCTGAACACTTTGCCACTTAGAAATTTCTTCCACCAGATACCGTAAATCATCTCTCTCAAGTTCAAAGTTTCACCGATCTCTAGGGCATGGGCAAAATGCCACCAGTCTCTTTGCATAGAAAGAGTTACCTTTACTCCAGTTTCCAACAAGTTTCTCATCTCCATCTGAGGCCTCCTTAGCCTGGACCTTATTGTCCATATCACTATCAGCATTTTAGTCAAAACCATTCAACAAGTCTCTAGAAAGTTCCAAGCTTTCCCACATCTTCCTGTCTTCTGAACCCTCCAAGTCTCTAGGAAGTTTCAAACTTCCCATATTTTCCTGTCTTCTCCTGAGCCCTCCAAACTGTTCCAACCTCTAACTGTTACTCAGTTCCAAAGTTGCTTCCAGATTTTCGGATATCCTTACAGCAGTGCCCCACTACCTGTTTACTGTATTAGTTCTCATGCTGCTAATAAAGACATACCTGAGACTAGGTAATTTATAAAGAAAAAGAGAATTAATTGACTCACAGTGTCACCTGAGAGAGGAGACCTCACAATCATGGTGGAAGGCAAAGGAGGAGAAAAGCATATATTACATGGCAGCAGGCAAGAGGGAGCTCCCCTTGATAAAACCATCAAATCTTGTGAGATGTATTCACTATTATGAGAACAGCACAAGAGAGACCCATCCCCATGATTCATTATCTCCCACCAAGTCTCTCCCATGACATATGGGAATTATGGGAGCTACAATTCAATATGAGATTTGGGTGGAGACACAGCCAAACAATATCACTTTCATTAGCTTTAATTGAAAAATTTAATCACAATCATATAGTAGTCTCTCAAAGTACTCTAGAAATTGTCAGTGGTTTACATCATGTGGCCATGGGTGTCTGGAGAACCATAAAACTCCGCAAGAGTTGTACATATTTCCAAGTATTTTCAAAATGAAAAGGCACTTTTGTATTTCCTCACTCTGTGCATTTTGCTGTTGGTGTGACAAGACATTTAAAGATGTTTCTGACATTTTTTTATTTGCAAGGTGGTGTTAATTATATGGTTATGATCTAGAAACCCTGAGTTATTAACCGTATGTATTTATAGTTTCTAAAAAGAACAGAACAACAAAGGCAAACTATTGATGTTCCTTGCTTGGTGCTGAGGCTGTGGAAAAAGACACCTTTCAGAGGGGTCCAAGCTCAGGGTGTGTGCTGTGAAGCCGGACCTGTTGACTCTGCAGTGCATCTGTTTAGCTTCAGGTTGTCTTGTTTCTGTATATAGCAACATAACATTCTGTTGCCATTCTTAGCTGTGGACAAAGCGGGGTCAGCGTACATAAGCAGTGCTTAGATTTTTTTTTTTTTTTTTTTTAGTTAAGTGCAGTTTTTAAACTGTTTTTAAACACACTGCAGAACTTTTCATTGTCAGCAAAGTGAAGAATCCCTGTATCAATGAAAGTTCAAGAACCTTCTGTACTTAAACATGATTTGCAACATTCTATTTATTTTTGTATGTTTAGAATGAGGAAACGTTTTTGAAGCTAAATCAACAGTGATAAGTTTTTTTAAAAACTTAAATTCAGAATATACAAAGAATTCCTGTAACTTAATATTTTAAAGTCAGACAAATTAAAAAGTAGCCATATATCTTCTTTTTAAAAAGAAGATATATGAATGGCCAAGAAACACATGAAAATAATATTTAACACCAGCAGTCATCAGGGAAATGCAAATCAAAACTAAAATGAGACATCACTTCACAGACACTAGAACCAGTAAAATAAAAGACTAACAATGCAAAATGTTGGTGATGATATGGAGCCACTGAAATCTCCTCCACCACTGGTAGGAATGCAAAAAGATGCAACCACTTTAGAAAATAATTAAGTATACACCTGTTGGATGACCCAGCCATTCTACTCCTGGGTATTTACTCAAAAGAAATAAAGCCATGTTTTCACAAAAAGTACAAAAATTTTCATAGAACCTTTATTCATAATAGCCAAAAACTAGAAACATTCCAGATACCTCTTTCAACAGGTTAAAAAAAAATGTTAAAAGTGTGATAAACTCATGCAACAGACTCAGTCATAAAACAAAAAATAAAGAAAACAAAAAAAATACATCATGAAAAAATCTCAAAAACATTATTGTGAGTGAAAGAAGCCAAAACAAAAGAGTACATACTGTATGATTTCAGTGATACAAAGTTCTAGAACACAGACAAGTCTAAGCTATGTTAACAGATATCAGATCCAGCTGGACAAAAAAAAAGAGTCAAGGGTGGGGTGGTTGAGTATATAGAGGACTTTTCTATGTGACAAAAATGTTCTTGATTAGGGTGGCAGCTACACCAACGTATTCATTTGTCAAAACTTATTTAACTATATACTCAAGATGTGCGTATATCATCTTATGTAAATTATATGTAAGTGTTTTTAAAGTGCACCAGTCTATGGGAAGAAAGAAAGGCTATTCAGGCACTGGGACAGCCTTTGCAAAGCCTCAGAAGGGAAAAGGAAAGTGGGGCAAGGTGGTTTATAAACTACCTGTTGGATGCTTAATAGTCTATTTTAATCTTCTCTATCCTACTCCTGTGTTTTAACTGAATTTTCATGTCAACAAAAGGCTCTCAGCAGCCTCACTAGAATATATGCATGTATGCTATGTTATAGTATAATAAGTGTTTAAGACTTGGGCTCTGGAGACAGGGAGACTGGATTCAAATCAGATTAACACCTCCACTCCTGTTTAGTAGTTGTGACAGCTTAGGCAAGTATTTGTTTTCCCAGTGCCTCTATTTTTATATCTCCAAAATGGAGATGATGAGCTTACCTTCCTTCCAAGTATATTATAAGGATTATGTGAATTAATACATTCAAAGTATTCAGTGCCCATCATGTAATGAATATTAACAAATAATTATTATTATTGAGGACAGGGTTTCTATCTCTCAGTCACTACCACTTCCTGGTACATAATAGATTCTCAATTAATACACTGTATTTACTAGCTGGCAATAAAAAGAAAAGAGGTCTGTTTGTTGAATCTAGGATACAAAAAAGGAGAATATACTAACTACCTGTTTTGCTTCTTCTACGGCCTCTGGTCTAGAAAAGGATCAGTTTTCAGTCTTGGCTTTTACCCTGCAGTTGGAGGCTTCTCAAAAACTCCCAACAGCACACTCACCAGAAGCTGGCCCTCTCCCGTGCAGCTACAGAAGTAGAGAGAATTCATCCCAAGACCTATGGAGAAAATGGAGAAATTAATTTTTAGTCTCAATAACCATATCTTACCTAACAACATGTAATACTTGAGAATTAAAATGTTTTTGTGTGTAATTCTCATTGACCAAGAAAAAATTATTTTTATTCATTCATTCAAAACAATATACTGTAAATGAAATATCTAATATGGCTTCTACTTTTTCTTAGGCAAAGGGGTTCATCACGAACTACCCTCTGAGAAAATCTCCCAGAGCCAGTTGCCTGCTCCATTTTGCTCTTCTCCCAAGGGGTTATTGTAAGTCCTCAGTAAATATCGGTTGACTGAATGACTGAGCAGAACATTAAGACTGAACCTGTTTCAGAGAACAGAAAACAATTCAGAATGGTTGTACCACAGAGTGTGAGAGGGGAAATGGAAAGAAATGAAGCTGAAGAGCAGGCCCTGAAGGGCTTTATCGTGTCTTTTTTTTTTTTTTTTTTTTTTGCTTTGCTTTATCCTGAATGAAGGGGGATAGTACAAAAGAAAAGAATCACCTTGAGTTTTTTTTTAATTATAATTCCAAGTATCTCCCATGTTAAACTCTACTGTTCTGTTATAAATGTTTATTTGTCCTTAAGCAAAGATTAATACAAGCTCATTTTAGAAAATGTAAACATTCAGAAAAATATAAATTTTTAAAAACTATATGATCAATAGTGCTACTCTACAGATGGCTCCCAATAATATATTACTACACTTTTTATTTTTTCCTGTGCATCTATTTACATTTCACAAAGTTTATAACCTATCTTTTCACTGATCATAAACTTCTTGATGACAGGGAAAGTATTCTAGTCATCTTCATTTTCTTCACAGCAAATGGCCAGCTCTTGATGTACAACAGAGGCCCACTCAAGTGATGATGGCGAACATTCACATGCACCCTTTACATGCCAGGCACTGCAGGGAACACTTTGCACATATTACTCATTTCACTCCCATAGAAACTAGATGACGTGGGTATTACATCCCTTTTACACATGAGGAAACTGAGATTCGAGAAACTAAGTCACTTGTCTGGGATCACAGAGCTAGTAAGTGGTAGAGCTACAAATGGAACACTCTTAATCACTGTGCTGTTCTGATGGAATCTGATTTTACTGGGACTGACTTCCAGAATCAGAATTCCTACCAGAGTCTAAGAACCACTGACCTAGTCAATTTGCCTGTTCTGCAAGAGAGGGAAACTGAAACCTAGAGAGGGTAAGTGTCTTGCCCAAGGCCACAGAACTTATTATTTATTCAACCAACATAGATGGTAGTTAACAGAGATATGTTATATATATTTGGGTGGTGCAAATGTAATCGCAGTTTTTGCCATTACTTTTAATTATTTTAAATGGCAAAAACCACGATTATGTTTGCACCAACCTAATACGTGCCTCATATTGGGCACACAAATTGAGATTCTGAGATAAGAACTAGTAACGGCCCAGATGCCAGTCTTCCTCTGGATGCTCCTTCCTCCTCACATGCCTCAGAGGAGAAGTGGAGAGGGTGCTTTCAAGAGGAAGACCAGGAATAGCAACAGCAGGGCCTTGGAATGGGTGAAATTGAGGGCAGCTTGATAAAACTCCTAAGTCACTTTTACAAGGGGTTGCCTATGACTGCCCTGAGATGGCTAGCAGGGTACTGTCCATAGAGGGAGCTCATTAAGTAGAATAGAATTCTATATCTACATAAAATAAATGGAAAATTTGAGACAGATGGAATGGATGGGGATGGGCAGAGTTAGGATGGAAGAGGAGAGCACAAGAAGGGATCTGATGACCTTGAATTGAATGGAATCAAATCAAATTCCATCCACGGTGAGTGGGCAGCAATCTATGCTCATGCATCAACACTCTCACTTTCCCCTTATGGCAAGAAATTCTAGAAGGCTGGCAGCCATCTGTGACAGGGGATGCCATGCACCATCCTGGCCTCTCAGTCTGATGGAATAGCTCACTAGATTCACAAGTCCCACTTAGAAAGTCCAGGACCTCTAGTATGTCCCAACTAACATGGAAAAGGACACCTGAGACCAGCAAAAGAAAAATGCCAAACATATTATAATGTCATACATCCAGGAAAGAACAAAACTAGAATCAGAAAGACTTATATAAGATTTCAACCTGTGTTCCCCATGTCCCCAAAAAAGTTCCTGACCACTTTCTGAAGACAATCACTATGTAGATGAATATGTTACTCATTACTTGAAGAAAACAGGCCAATCATCACTTTTCTGTATCCTGAAAAGAGAAAAAATAAGGAACCAAGGATAATTGGAGACCTTGCCCAGTTTCATCTTGAGCTAACACTTGTCCCTGAAATCCAAAGCTGTGATTCACCAGCAAGCGCTTATGCCACACTCACTTCAAAGTTAGCAGCACCCTCTTGCTGATTTTTCACAACTAGAGCAGTTGATGCAGGGAAATCATCTCCATCAGCACAGAGGCCAATGGGCAGCTCGCCAGGGCAGAGCATCTGCATCAAAGCTGCTTCAGACAGAAGACCATTTTGCCTTTGCTGCAGTTTCTTGTGGCTACTGTGTCAGAATATTTCAGGTCTTCTGTAATTCAGAACATGCTCCTATGGGGCAAAATTGTAGGGCAGACACAGGCTTTGAAGGCCACTGTCTTTTCAACCTCAGCACTCATGGGTCAGCTCACTCCTCTACTTGATCTTCCTGCCTTAAGTTGGGGCCAGTAAGCTCTCAACAAATTCTGTACCCACCCTGTTTTCCTAATTTTCCCACCTGCAAAGCCATGGAACCTAGTATAGGGGGACTCAATTTTACTTTCCTTCCTCCTCTTCGGATGGCAGCTTAAAATCAGTCCCTGGGCTATTATAGCATCCTATGCTAGAAAACTCTGTGATGGAAACAGGATGACTCTGTTAATTGACTTTAGCTTGGTGATTTTCAGTGGGAGTGAGGTGGAGAAGCAGATTTTGAGATTAGGCATTTACTTATATCTGCAGTTTGACAATTTGTATTACAGATGCAGTTACATCAAACCCAAATTATATATTGTCAGTCATTTGACCAATCTGCTGTATGACTGTCTTCATGTGATGGGAAATGTCCTAGTAGCTGCGGCATGAACATCCAGGCAGATTGTGGCCACATAGGAGCTGCTCCCTAGTTTAGATCATTTTATGAGTATTACATTCACTACTGTCATTGTCAGCTCTGCTTGTGATTTTCTCTGTTCTCTTCTTAGGCATGGATCATTCTCCTATAAGTTAGACAGCAATGATCTTTATGACATTAAATAATGTTAGATGAGATACTTCCCTTCAGACTCTGGGAACCATTTAGAAGATTTTTTGCAGGTATTCTCAACAGAGATAAACAATCTGGAGGATGATTAAGTCATCCTCCAAGCTGGAATCCATCAGAATATCAAGCTAAGGAGACTTGATTTTTAAACCTACCTAGGGCTTTTTCCCCTTGGATTCCCTAACATTTCCCACATTCTCTCTTCTATTTCCTCTTGACATTTGAGTCAAATGCACTGAGAAGCAAAATATCTTGGAAAATATAAGTCTTTCTTGTCCAAGTAAATCAGGTCAAAAAAGTACAAAAAGCAAGAGAACCCTGAAAGTAATGGAGAAATGTGAGTGCCTTTCAACATCTCTGCCAGAAATTACCAACCCAGTGTCCACCTCCCACACATTCAACTTTCTTCCAGGTGACACAAAGACTCCACCTCGCTTTTTTCAACCTCCATTGGAAGTTTTAATGGGGAGTTCTCTATTAGAGCTTGAAAGTTCTACTTACTTTGGCAAGACCTACAAAGATAACTGGAAGATGTCAACAAGTCATTTGGTGCCCTCAGATGTGAGCTGGCCTGTGGTTGCATCTGCTGCTTTATGACTATATATAGCAGGTCCTATCCAACAGTGAAGCAAAAATTTTGATTCAAATGACCTACCATCTCCCGTCAAAGTAGACCCCAAAGGTATCCTATCAAACTCTAAGGAAATTAAAGAAAAATAACTACATGGCCTTTGATGATCCTCCCATCAGAAGTGGGATCTCTGTCACCTCCCCTTGAATGTGGGCAGATTTGTAGTTACTCAACCTGTAATTCCAATAGAATGTGGTAGAACAGGAACTATAAGACTTTCAAGGCTTAGTCAGAAAAGGTGAGAAAGCTTTTGTCTTATTCACTGGGACACTCACATTTGGAATGTCGAGACACCATGAAAAAGTCCAACTTCTTTGAGGCCACCATGCTGCTAGAAAGTCCAGGTCACATGGACAGGCCATGTGTCGGTATTCTGATGAGAAGCATCAGCTAAGGTCCAAGCTGATGGTCAGTAGCAGCCGCCTCACTTATAAGTGAAGGTGCCTTCCTATGAGTCCAGCCGCAGCCATAAAGTCACCCCATCCACTGGGAGACGAGACAAAGCATTCCCACTGTACCTAGTCTGGAATTCCTCACCCATAGAATTTACTGGCATAATAAAATGGTTATTTAAAAGTTCTAAGTTTTGTATTGATTAGTAGCAGCAATAGTAACTGTATTAGTCTATTTTCATGCTATTGATAAAGACATACTTGAGACTGGGTGATTTATAAAGAAAAAGAGGCTTCATGGACTCACAGTTCCGTGTGCCTGGGGAGGCCTCCCAATCACGGCCGAAAACGAAATCACATCTTGCACGGCACCAGGCAAGAGAGAGCATGACAACCAAGTGCAGGTGTTTCCTCTGATAAAACCATCAAATCTCGTGAGACTCATTCACCACCATGAGAACAGTATTGGGGAAATCACCCCTGTGATTCAATTATCTCCCACCTGGTCCTTCCAACAACACGTGAGAATTATGGGAGCTACAATTCAAGGTGAGATTTAGGTGGGGGTGAGACCAAAGCATTATCAGTAACTGAAACAGTGGGGTATAATGTTTAAAGTCAGACGGGCCTGCTTTTAAATTCTAGCTCTACCCCTTGCATGAGGTTAGCAACCTACTCAACTTTTATGAGCCTATTTCTGGTCTCTAAAATAGTGGAAATAAGACTTCTTACAGAGCTTTTGTGAGGAATCAACTAATCTGTAATAACAAAAAAGTGCTCCTTCCATAAGGGTTTGTTGCCTTTCTCCCCTACCAGTCTTCCTTATTCCCAGTTCTGATGATCTAACTGCTATCAATTAAGCTAATGAAACAAATATATTATCTTCCATCCAAAACCTAATTTTGTATATAAAGAAAAAACAGCTGAAGGGAATGCCTTGCAAAAGAGGACTAAAAAAATAAAGACATTTTTCTTCTTTTCCTCATCCTCGCCAACTGACAAGAGAAACGTTGGTCAGTTTTGCAATTTGCATCACTGTTCTAATTAGAAGCCAGAAAAAAGCCAATCTTCCACGTTCCCTACTAGATTTTAGTGCTTTTCTAATTTCAGTGCACATATGGATCAACTAAGGATCTTGTTAAAATGCAGAGTTTTATTCAGTGGGTCTGGGTGAAGCCTGAGCTCCCTCATTTCTAATGAGCTCCCGGGTGATGTCCATTCTGCATCCTATTATTGGTTCCAGTTACTATTGCTATCTACAAATTAATGAAAAACTTAGAAGCTTAAAAATCCCATTTTATTATGTCAATGAATTGTGTGAGTCAAAAATTTCAGACAAGGTTTCACCAACACTCTGAGCAGCAAGGTCCTAAAAGATGCTATGAAAGGATAGTACTAATTATTCAATAAATAATTCTGCCTCCCTACTCTGCATTAATTCATCCTCAACTTCCCCCAGGTTAGTGGAGCATGGCTGACGGCTGCCAGATTCAGGCCCCACCTCCCTGCAAGGGCAGCTGCCTTGGCTTCAGGCTGACTACAGAGTTCTTTCCACCATCAGCCTTCTCTGGTGAAAGCCCTGCAGTTGCCTAATCTTTTGTTCCCAATCATTTTCTCCTGCCATCTTCATAACAACCTGTGAGAAGGAATGATTCTGTTCTTTCATAGCTGACAGGAGGTGGAGGAGAGGTTCAAATGTAGCACTAAAATCCAGATCTTCTAACTTCAGGCTAGCAGACATCCATTTACTGCAGGGGTACAACCACTTAGTGTCACTATGCCATACCTGGTCCAAGTGTTAACTGGCCTATGGGTAGGCAGCAATTTGAAATCCATATATATTTAGACAGAGTCTCACTCTATTGCCCAGGCAGAGGGCAGTGGTGTGACTGCAGTTCACTGCAGCCTCAACCTCCTGGGCTCAAGAAATCCTCCCACCTCAGCCTCCCAAGTAGCTGGGACCACAAACATACGCCACCACACCTGGCTGATTTTTCAATTTTTTGTAGAGATGGGGTTTTGTCATGTTGACAAGGCTAGTCTCAAACTCCTGAGCTCAAGCAACTAGCCCACCTCAGCCTCCCAAAGTGCTGGGCTTACAGGCATGAGCCACTACACTAAGCCAGAAAAATAAATTTAAATGAGAAAGTAGGAGAGACTCAACTCTGCTCTCTTACATAGCCTTAGACATTGATGGGAGGGTGGGGCAGCGGGGAAACACATACTGAGGATTCACTATTGGCCTCATTTTACAGTTAAAGAAAGTGAGGCTCAGAGAAGTTCAGTAAATTCGCTCAAACGCTCCCCCAAAGAAGTAATAGAGCAGGCTTCAAGGTGGGTGCGTCTGACCCTAAAACTAGTTTCCCCCTTAGCATCTCTGGTTTCCAGGCATGGTATTTTATTGATGTGCTAGTCAATCAGTGAACTTGTGTGGATTTGATGGGTTAGTTGATAGTGCTGCAGAGGTCAATGTAACATTTAGCCAAGTGAGTCCACAGTTTCCCAGCTGACTTCCGTAAGTTCTATTCTGCCTATAATTGATGTGACTTCTGCTTTCAGACCAGTTTCTTCAATAGGAGAACTGTACTCAGAACCTATATTTCACTGGATCGTGCTGCTTGAAACTCTGTTAAGACAGTCTTGCTTGTTGGGCTTGGCTACTGCAGGCAGAAATCCTGCTTAAAGGCAGAAACCCTGTGGGTATTGTGAGCCTTGGAATGCAAATTAATTTGAGTTTTTAATTCTGAACTTAAGTGTCACTATATTCTCGCTAGCGACTAAGGCTAGATGTTGACATACAAACAAGCAAAGGGGGAAAAAGCAACTTTAGCCCAAAATTGATTAGAAAACAAGTCAGCATCATCTCAGCCCAAAATCTCCTGAAACTGATGAGCAACTTCAGCAAAGACTCAGGATACAAAATCAATGTGCAAAAATCACAAGCATTCCTATACACCAATAACAGACTTAAAGAGAGCCAAATTAAGAACGAACTGCC
>CAUYLG010038629.1:0-42311 GCA_963573385.1 Cacajao melanocephalus
AAAAAAGAATGTAAGAGAGAAAGAAAGAGGAAGAGAAAGAGGGAAAGAGAACAGGATTCTTGTTCTATTGCCCAGGCTAGAATGCAGTCTAAAAATGGGTATTAAAAACCTCTTTTATGCCAATAATTGTGCTTAACAATGGAAACAGGAAGGAATAAGGGATGAAAATAACAAACAAGCAGCCAACTAATATTTTATTTAAACCTGTGAAATGCTATGCAATTGCTGAGGAGTGATTTACTTCCAATTATGTGGTCACTTTTAAAATAGGTGTAACGTGATACTGAGAAAAATGTATGTTTTGTGGATTTGGGGTGGAGAGTTGTGTAAATATTTGTTAAGTTTACTTGTTCCAGGTCTGGAACTCTCCCTTTTTCTACATCCCTCTTACCTTCTTAGAGTTAGAAGGGATCTTTTGATTAACCCTTAATTTTATATTGACATCTAGAATTTGTAAGCTTATACCTAAGGACTCATAGCAAATGGACGGTAGCCTAGATGCTCGTAGGCAACCCATTGTACCCACTGACTACCATCCTCTCCCTCCTGCCTCCACTCCCCACCTTATTTATTTAAGTCAGCCAGACATCTTTTCTAAGCCTCCGCACCGAGAAGGGCCAGGTATATTCTCAATCCCTGGATTCCTGAGCCAGGCGGATGTGGCTCAGCGGGATCATTGATCATGTAAACAAACCACAGCCTTGCCCTCTGTGCAGGGATGGTGGGATGCCATAAGCCACAAAGAGCGCTTCCTCCTCCATCCGCTTTTTTAAGGGATCAAGGGTCAAGGTTTAGCCCATGGAGAATTTTGATCTAAAAGGCAGAGGTCCAGGGTTAAGTAAAACTAAGAGCACACATAGCCAAATGGGTGAACATTTTCACCGATGAAGCGCCAGGCCAGTGGCCGATCCAAGGCTCCTGCCCCCTTCCCCAGGGGATCCTCTTGCCCATGACTCCCCTTCCCTGGACCCTCCTTCTCCGTGGCACAACTTCACATCAGATTCCTAGCTCAGCAACATTCTTCGTCGTGGAGACTTCAGCAATGAAAAGCCCCACCTCATTCCTGAACAATTGAGGTGATAGGTCAGCTTGTCTGTCCATCTGGCACTGCCCAGCTCTCTGCCCTGGGCTGGTTCCAGGAGGCGCAGGGGTATCGGGGACCTTGAGTATCAGTGTCAGGAAATGGCTGAAACCTCCTGGGCATGTATGTGTTTGATTGCAAGAGATGTCTACGGCCTGCTCATTTCAGTGTTAATCTGTGCATCAAGGCAGGTCACCCACCAAATGTTTTATTCTCATTTCCAGCACGGTATGGAGAGTGCTGGTGCCTTCACTTTGTGTTTCTTCTGTCTAGAAGTCTCTGGAGAGTCATTCTTCACTGTCTCACTTCCAGCATATGCTCTTTGTAAACCCCTGAAACATGGCTTGGATGATCCCGCCTCCCACCTCAGCCCCTCTGGAGCTGCCTGGACCTCATCATTCTGGAGGGTCTAAGTGGCCTCTCCTTGTGCTCAGCTGCTTACCTGGCCCACGTCATTATTATACTTTTGAGTCTGGATGAATTTTGTCTCAGGGCGGAGAGATCACCAGCCTCTGTCATTCGATATTCTAGTTGCCTTGGAGAACAAGATTTTCTAAAGGGAAAGGAAGATTCTTGAACAGATTGTGAAAGAGATGTATAAGCATCCACACAGTAAATAAGGATCAGTGTTTATTAAACACACGTTATTTCAAACTAGCCTCATTCTCTCTTTGGAAATCGTTATTAAACTGGTAGAGTATGGAAATTCCTGGATGTCATATACCTGGATTATTTAACATTATATTTTAATCATGTAATAAAGGAATACATTCTCATATAAATTAAAACATAGACAAGGCTATACTTGATTACCTTCTGAATGCTGGTCTCCTCACGGTAACGTCAATTTAGCATGTCACCCCAGACTTTTCTATGCGTTTGCACAGAATGCACCTAGTTCCATGCCTGTGGATGGATTCTATGCCTGCAAAGAATAGAGCCATTGTTCATGATGTTAAGAAAAAAATGTTTATCTCGGAACAGCTAAAACTATCACACTTCTAAACGGTTGTGTGGAATTGTTATGTGGATAAATTGCTTTTTATTTGGCTATTCTCTCAATGATGGGCATTCAGATGGTTTACAGATGTGGACTTTGGTAAGAGAGCTTTCATGATTCCCTCGGGGTTCAGATAGAGCTCCTGAGCTTGGTGCTCTTGAAGGAGCACCCAGTGCTTAGAGCTGTTGGAGAATGGACCGCCTCGGTTTGGAGGGAGACTGTATGTGATAGTGCCAGGCTCTGCCTTGCCCACCATTCTCGTCAGCAGCCTGGACCACAAGTCGTTTGTGGATGGCAGTAAGCAAGGAGAGGTGGTTAATACTTAAGGGGGTGGAATCGGGTCCGAAAAGACATACGAAGGCTAGAATGGTTGGGCACCCTCACAGGAAATTTGTCAGAAGCTTTTCTGGTGGAGCAGGGCTTTGGTTTACCAAAGAGCAGTGTGGTTATCAGCGGCATAGCTGATAAAAAAGGTAATGTGACCTTTGGCCGCATTAAAAGAAGTATGGCTTTCGGAGCAAGGGAAGTGACATTCCTCATGCTCTGGTCTGACCAGCCTGCAGCCTGCCTGTGGTCTGAGTCGTGCAGGTCTTATGCTCTGTACTGTTCTGTCTGTGTGAAACTTTTTCTTCATAGTGTTGCTGAATAACAGGTCATGGCCTCAGAGACTCAACTCATTCATGCTGGTGTGTTCCGTAGCATGTGTTTTAAGAGGTGAGCATTGTGCTTTCTTACCAAGATTTTCCAGGAGGGAACAGACAAGCATCTCTTAACAGTTTCTTTGTGACCAGCATTGTGTTGAATCCAACTTTAGCCCAGAGGGAGGGACGTTGAACCTGAGGGACCAGTTATCACTGATGCTTTCAGATCCAGCTAATGTTTGCTGAGGTCTGTGTCGGTTCCTGTGCTTGAAATGACTCTGTGGGGTCAGCATTAATATCCCAGGTTTATAAATAAGGAAACTGAGGCCCAGGAAGGTTCTATGATATGCTGAAGGTAATGTGGCTATGAACTGGTGGAATCCAGCTCAGCCTTCCAGGCTGGCACTCTTTGCCCAGTACCACCACTTTATTCATGATCCATTGTAGTTAAACAGTCCCTGTGCCATGCCACCATGCTGCTTAGCTATTCCAAGGACAGACACTCTCCAGAATAGGCAGCTCCTATCCCACTGTGGTACCTGGAATGTTTATTGCCCAGAGCAGTGATTTTCAGACTCAGTGCCTCAGGTTCTGGCAAGGTGCCTTAGGGACACAGGTGGGAGCAAGGGGGCGCCCAGGGAGACAGCAGGTGGTGGCAATTTGAGCCTTCACCTCTGCAGCTTTGAACTGATCTGTTGTTTTATTTGGGCCTCTGTTTAAGACTTCATTGCACTGGTAGGGAGAGTTCCAAAGCTAAATTAAAAATTCGGCTATGGGGCAGAGAGAGCGTGTGACCTTGAAGGTTCTTGTTCAGAGCCTCTTTAACTGGTAGGCTGCCTTGCTCTCCTCTTGCTCCCTGCAGCCAGCATACCAGCCAGCTTCTCAGGGCTGCTTTCTGTGACCTCAGGCAGCTAGGAGTCTCCAGCTGCCCTGGAGTCTTGCTTAGAAAGTGAGGCTTCCTCTGTTGCGTCAACATCAGGAGTCTGTCCTGGGGCTGGGATTGAGGCGAGGGAACCCCTTCATGCTTCTCCCCAAGGCTTCTCTCCGGGAGTAGTCTTTGAATGGCGCGTCCGCAGAGCTACTCCAGTTTCTGTGTATTAGGACATCTGACCCTTTCCAGGACACATAAGGCACGTGTGTCCTGGGCCTGATGTCACCCTTTCCATCCCCTCAACATTGTCTCCTAGTGTCGGAACCCCAACCCCTAACTGAGTTCACCTCTTTTCTGCCCTGGTTATCTCAAATGGAAAATTAGAACAGAGGTTTGCTCAGCCAGATTCCTTTCCCTGCAGTCACCTACAGATAAATGAGATACTCTCAGTGAAAGAAGGAAGCTGAGTCAGTGCTTCACTGACCACTGAGGAAAATGCTCACCTGCTCCTCTCCCCAGCCCCCCTCCCTGCAGACCCAGGCACCTGCCTGTGGGGGGGCCAGGCTCAGCCTGCAGGGTCCTTCCTCCTGCCAGCCCCCAGGCTGTTCTTGGCTCCTGAGGGCGAAGCAGATGTCAGCCAGTCTGGACCTTGCAATCTCTATTGGTATTCCTTTCCTCTCCCCAGTCCACGCGAGAAAAAAAAAATACATCTGGATTAGAGATGAATGGGGCCATTGTTCCTGCCAGCCTTAGAGCCAGCAGACAAAGAAGACCCGTGACAACGATGGCAGGGACCCCGCCTCCTCCCCTGGACACTTTCTTCTCCCCACCAGGAATGAGTAGGTTAGCCGGGCGCGGTGACTCACACCTGTAATCCCAGCACATTGGGAGGCCGAGGCAGATGGATCACGAGGTCAGGAGATCGAGACCATCCTGGCCAACATGGTGAAACCTCGTCTCTACTAAAAAAATACAAAAAGTAGCTGGGCGTGGTGGCGCACGCCTGTAGTCCCAGCTACTCGGGAGGCTGAGGCAGGACAATTGCTTGAACCCGTGAGGCGGAGGTTGCCATGAGCCGAGATCGCGCCACTGCACTCCAGCCTGGCGCCTGGTGACACAGCAAGACTCTGTCTCAAAAAAAAAAAAAGAAAAACTTATTAAATAAAAAAAGAAATGAGTAGGTTAGAGCCTAGGGGAGCAGCAGTGTCTGAAAAAGACCACCTGTGTTCTGAGCTGGCAGTTCTTACAGGGCATGGGGGCGGCTGTATCTTTCCCCAAAACCTGCCTGATCGTTAGTGTGGGACCACTTGGCTTTCCTTATTCCACAAGGCTAAAGATGAAAAGAGGGATCCAGAGGCTTCACCTTACTCATAACCATTTTCAGCTTCTGCCCTAGAAGTACTGAATTTGAAGTCCTCTTCCCTACTATGTTCTTTTTTATTTTTATGTTTTCTGAGACAGCGTCTTGCTCTGTCACCCGGGCTACAGTCTCCACCTCCCAGGTCCAACTGATTCTCCTGTCTCAGTCTCCTGAGTGGCTCAGGTGCGTGCCACCACCCTTGGCTAATTATTTAATATTTTTGTAGAGGAAGGGTCTTACTATATTGCCCCAGCTAGTCTCGGACTACTGGGGTCAAGTGATCCTCCTGCCTCAGCCTCCCAAAGTGCTGGGATTATAGGCGTCAGCCATGGCACCCAGCTTTCCCATTGTGCCCTAAAGTATCTATTTGGTATCCCTAATTTCAAAAGTAATTTATGAATACGTAGTGGAGAACTTGAAAGCACAGGAAAGTACAAAGGAGAAAAATAATTCCAGCAACCAGAGACAACTGCCATGAAAGTACTGTGCTGTGTGTTCTTTGTTTTTATGTAGTGCTTACATTCTCTCTCGGGGTTAAGGGGAATTTCTCTTCAAATAATTCCCAGTGATTGAATGTGAGGGTGAGGGATGACTGCAATTACCACCTTGCTCCTTTATTTAGGGTTGAGGACCCAGGTTCAGGGGGACTGGCCTGTGCCTTTCCACACAGTGGTCAGTGACTGCGGGAGGCTGCAGGTCGGGCCTCCTGGTTGAGAGGGCACGTGCTCTTCCTTCTGTTTTCTGGACTGGACCTTCCAGCTGCAGCTGCCATTTCTCTTCCTTTCCCGGCTGTCTGCTCCCCACATGACTGCCCTCCCTCGCTGCTTTCTGAGGACTTCCAAGCTCCACCTGGTCCAGACACACGTGAGCTATTGTTGCATCTGTGTGGGGTCAGAGCGTGGAGGCCATGCCCCTCCTCATTGTGGAATCCCTGCTTCCCTCAGCTCTCAAGTAGACAGGCACCGTCCCAGGACCTTTGTGCTGTCATCAGAATTAAACCGGAGAATTAATTAAGCTGAGCATGGTACTTAGTATATGGCAAATGCTCACAAAATGTTTGCCATTCTTAATAATAACAGTACTCGTAATTAAGAATGACACTTCCTCCCTCTCTCTGTCTTCTGACCAGACGATAGGGTATGACCCCATCATTTCCCCAGAGGTCTCGGCCTCCTTTGGTGTTCAGCAGCTGCCCCTGGAGGAGATCTGGCCTCTCTGTGATTTCATCACTGTGCACACTCCTCTCCTGCCCTCCACCACAGGTAGGTGTGTCCTTACATTGTGGGTTGGTCACAGAAGCCACAGAGCAGTTAACAAATGGGCCCTCTACCTGGGCCTTCTGCAGATGCTGGTAACCAGCTGTGGGGAGGGGTCCACCCGGGTCCTGCAGAGCCTGCTGCTTTGTTAGATGCCCCTGCATCGGATAGGGGAGGGCGAGCCAGCTGGAAGTGCTTGGGATCTAGGTGAGCTGGGCACAGGGACGACCAGTGACCCCGTGGATGCTTCCTGCCGCCCCTGCAGGGCTTTCTGATTCCCAGACCCACTTGAAACAGTAAGATCTCAAGAACTTCTAAGATGTTTTTAAACTGAGTCTGGCCCAGATCCATAACAGGGACTGCTGCCCCAGAGCATCCACGGAGGAAGAGATGAGATCAAGGACGCTGCCATCCAGCAAGAGAGGAGCTCTGGGAAAGACCTGGCTAGAGGAAAGGGAAGACCCTGGGAGCCAGGGATGAGCGTGGGGATCCCGTGCTGCCCCAGCAGGAAGATGCTGCGCTTTCTTCCAGGCTTATTGAACGACAGCACCTTTGCCCAGTGCAAGAAGGGGGTACGTGTGGTGAACTGCGCCCGTGGAGGGATCGTGGACGAAGGCGCCCTGCTCCGGGCCCTGCAGTCGGGCCAGTGTGCCGGGGCTGCGCTGGACGTGTTTACGGAAGTAAGTGGCTGCAGCCTGTGTCGGGAGGAGGGGAGAGTTGGGGAGCAGAGTGGCCCGTGGCCGGGAAAGCCTGGCGTTTTCCAGAAGGCCTCTTGCTTATGGTCTCTTTCATCCGTGATAAACGAGGGGAAATTGTCTTGCCAAAAACACACCTGTGTGGTTTGAGGAGCCTTTGCGGAGCCTGGTATGGAGGCAAGTATGTGGTTTTTTGCAAAACTCGGGTTTCAAAGGGTACCCAGTTCCTGGTCCCAGGCTCCTCCAACTGCTCACACATTGACAAAGAGCCGCAAATCAGTTCTGTGGTTGAGGGTCTGGGGCAGGGAGAGAGGGGGTTTGGTGTGTTGTTAGAAGACCCCGATTGAAATGCAGCCCCATTGCCAAGCAGATGTCCTTCTCAGTGTCCGTCGGCATCCCTTTTCCCTTCTTCTCTTCCTGGGTAGACAGAAGCGCAGGGATACTGGCAGGATTCCCTCAGGGTCCTCAGGGTGAGCTGCTCTCTCAGCAGGAGCAGAGGCTCAGCCTCACACCAGATCCAGTAGGGAAGAGTGCATTTGTCCTGTAATCCTGCTGGCTCGTCTCCCGAGAGATCCTGCCCCCAACACTGGGGCTTTTCCCCGTGAGGAAGGGAAAGGGCGGGGACTTTAGATTGGGTGGTTGTGTTTCATGGGTTACTAGCTGTGTGTCCTGCGAAGGTCCCTGGCCCTCTCTGAGCCCCTGTAGCACTCACTGTCTACTCCCAGCCCAGGGTATACAGTGCCTTTTGGTTTGTAACCCTGGTCATCTTTCTCAACTCTGAGATCATAAGCTCCCTGGAGGCAGGGCAAGCCTTGTCCATCTTTGTATCACTATCCTCCCTAACACAGCACCTTCTGCTCTCTTCAGCATCCTTGTACCACTTGCTGGTGGTAAGGGACTCTCGGGGTTACACGATTACGGTCTGGCTGGGATTACAGGGTTACACGGTTACATCTGGCCGGGACTCCCGGGGTTACCCGGTTACGCGTGGCCGGGTCTCCCGGGGTTACCCGGTTACGCCTGGCCGGGACTCCTCCGGGGTTACGCGGTTACGTGTGGCCGGGACTCATTATACGGTTACATCTGGCTGGGACTCCCGGGGTTACCCGGTTACGCGTGGCTGGGACTCCCGGGGTTACGCGGTTACGCCTGGCCGGGACTCCCGGGGTTACATGGTCAAAATTCAATGGGACCAGCAGAGCCCGCAGGAGAATGTGCAGAAGATGCCTAAGTAACATTCGCAAGGGCGACCTTCTCAGTGAGCAGAGGGGGAAACACTGCAGGGCGGGGCAGAGGAGCCACAGACGGGCAGCCTGTGCTGAGGGGCCCCGGGATGCGGTTACCTGCGTGGAGTGTCTGTGAAGAGCAGGACACCCCTAAGAGTCTAGCGAGGCCCATCGACAGCAAGTGCTGCGTGGGTGCAGGGGCTGAGTTTCAGGGAAAAACCCGGGAACAACAGCAGTAGCTACCATTCGTTGAGAGCCTTCCACGTTAAAGGTGCATGATCCCCCCTGTAACGTTAGGAGGGAGATAGTATCAACCCATTTCACAGATAAAGAAACCGAGGGTGACCTCAAGGTTCACCCCAAAGTACCTAGGTGGTAAGTGGTGAAGGTGAGATTTGAACCTGGTTCACACTTTCTGCTCTGCCCACTCTGCTGAGATGGAACATTCATGAGGAAGCCCACTATTGAGTCCAGTGACCACCCTGACAGGACAGAAGTGGAAGGCAGCAGCACTCCTGACTGCCTTCCCTCCAACTGTCCTGTTCCCTGGGGTGGCCCAAGAGGATGTGACCAGTCCATGGCAGCCAACCTAGAGTTATCTCTTTCTGGGCAGGAGCCACCACGGGACCGAACCTTGGTGGACCATGAGAATGTCATCAGCTGTCCCCACCTGGGCGCCAGCACCAAGGAGGCGCAGAGCCGCTGTGGGGAGGAAATTGCTGTTCAGTTCGTGGACATGGTGAAGGGGAAATCTCTCACGGGGGTTGTAAGTATCACCACCTGGGGCTGGGGGCCAGGAGGAAAGAAAGGAAGGCATCTTGTAGGGGCTGGTGACAGCGTGGGTGAACAGATTCAGCTCTGGGAGCAGAAGATAAGGGAATCTGCTTGCGTCAGCACTCTCCGGAGGGAGTGGGTGGGAGCCTCCCATCTCCAGCCTTGATAGCAGAAGCCTTGGCAGCAGAGTCGGGCTCAGGCCTGTTACAACGTAGTCTTGCTGCAGAGATTGCGGCCCTTCCCAGGCCCAGCCTCTGGAGAAAGGCTCCTTTGTTCTCCACGTGCCTTGGAATGAAGGAGTGCTGCTTGGGTGCCAGCTGAGCGCAGCGGGTGGGGACGTGGTGGGGGATGGCCTGTGTAGAAAGTCTGCACTCTGTAAGCTCCCCAGACCCTTCCTGGACAGCCTGCCCAACCCACTCGCAAATGATCCCTCCATGCCGGCTGGCCCCCTTACCTTCCCCGAATCATGGCGTAAGACCCCGCTTCTTGTCTTTGCTTCCATCAAGCCCTTCCTAGCATGTGCGTCTCCTTCGAGCTTAACCTGACTTACACCTCAAGTCCTGTCTCATTCATTCAGTCTGTGGATATTCCGTAAGTTCCACTGGGCACCAGACCTTGTCATAGCCCTTGGGAGACACAGGTGCGTGAGGGAGGCATAGCTCTGCTTCCAGGGGCTTGCCACCTCCTTAGGAAGTCTGGCTTGGCCTTTCCAGCCCCTTCTCAAATTCTCTGGTTAATCAACCACATTCTTTCTTGTTACTAAGGTTCAGTTCCATGAGGTGTTTTTGTTTATTAATCTTTCTACTTAACCTAAATTCTAAGTTCCCTGAGGATAAAAAAACATCGCTTAAGCCTCTCTGCAGCTTGTGTGGGTGGGCCCAGGCTGTGGAATTAGTACCCTCAAAGAGACGGGGAAATGGGCTGGGGGGTTCCCAACTGTCGTGGCTGACACTCAGTCGGGGAATTTTCGCTCGTGAGGGCAGCACTGTGGCAGGAGAGACCCGGATGTTGGTTCTGCCCTCCCACCTCTGGATTGAGAGCCCAGCCCTCCAGGCCTCTCTGCCCCCTCCATCCTGAGGAAGGAAGGGTGCTTACTGCCACCCAGCAGCCCCACGCAGTCCACGGAAGCCAGCAGGGCGGTCAGCAGAGACTCTGACCTGTCTGCGTCCTGCTCTATCCTCTACGCTGTGGGGGCTCCTCAGGGCAGAGCACACTTCTTCACTCATCTTGCACCTGGCCAGCCTCTGAGCAGGTTCATTCCTCCCAGGGGATGCAGCTTATGTTCCAGGCTGAGGTTTGGGCTCGTGACCACTGCCAGCCAATCCAGGCTTCAAGGTTTCACCCTTTCAGCCTGCTCAGAAGGCAGGTGTCTTCTGCCTTCCCCATCACAGCTTTGCGATTTATTGCCATTACCATTAGGTAGTGTTGACATTCCAGGGCTTTTCCTGAAAGGGACTCCCTAATGTAAGTTCCATCAAATGGACCACAAAATGTCGCCGTCTTAGGAGGTGAAACCTCTTGGTCAGAATAACTACCCTTAGACAAATTGAACTGTCTGCCCACACCAGCAAATGGTCTCAGAGTAGCCATTTGGAAAAAGAGACATTTTTGTGACATAGGAAATATCTTTTCCTAATTCTTTCCTGCATTTTCCTCAGTTCAATTTTGTTCTAACCTCAGACACAGAATAATAACATTAGGGTCAGGTTGGTGACCAAAAGCGCCTGACTCCTCCCTGGAGTTTTCCCACCTGTAATCCAGGGAAGCCTGCGAATCCTCCTTTTACTCAGGAGCCCTGTGACGGGCACCTCCCCAGGCATGGACTCTGCAAGGCCACACAGAGCACAGAGATGCCGTGAGGTGCCTGCCTACGGGGCGCTTCCTTGGACTTCACTCTGCTGCTGCAGGCCCTCAGCCCCGGCTGCAGCTGCAGCGTGGTGCTTCAGATCTCCTCCCAGCAGCTGGCTGCTCCACCCCACCGCCCTTCCCCTCTGCATCCCCTTGGAGAGAATTCCGAGGCCCTGCAGGAAGTCTGCGGACCTGCCGCCTCCCGCACTGGAGAGGCTCCCGTGAAGCCCGCTTCGGCGGTCATTTCCAATACTGCGATTCTCTCTCTGTTAAAAAAAAAATATTCTTGCCGTGATATCTTTATAAAAACAGAAAGAGAAGCATCTGTGTTTCCTTCTAATTACATCTTGTAGCTGCGTGTTTGAGTCGCATCTTTCTTAGATGGCTGACTTTACAAGTTGTCTCAATAAAAGTGGCCAGATGCCTAACTCAGAACCAGCGGATTTTAAACCACAAAATGAAATTGACATTTTGGCCCAGAACAAGCTGGTTCTGTTATCAGGCCCCTGGTGGGGAGGGGGTGCCCAGCCAGCCAGATCCTAGACTTACAACTTTTAGGAGATATGTGGCTTCTGTCCCCTCAGTGTCACTGCATGCCTCACAGTGGACTTCACGTAGGTTGACACTTGAAGCACGATCGTCAAAACTTTGTGATAATTGATCATAACGTTCAGTGATAATGTAAACACTCACTTTAAAAAAATTCAAGGCAGAAAATAAAAGTGAAGGCAAATTGGGACTGCCTGAGAAGACGTGTCACTCTTCATCCATGTTATCTTTGACTTCTGGGTGTTTTGTGTCAAAGATTCACCTTTACTGTGCTGTCCAACCCCTTCCCCGGTGCAGACAAAACAAGTCTCCCGTGGAGGGGGCCGGGTAGGACACAGTTCCACGAGAGGAATCATTTGGAGTGGTTGTGGCCTTCTGTATCCGTTTCTGGCTCTCCTCATCTGTAGGAACAAGTCATCGTCCTCTTGTTGGGGCTGATGGAAGTTGTCACCCACCAGGCAGCAAGGCATGAGTGACCCTATGCTTTCTTTCCTGTGGAGCTGGGTCTTGGTCTCCAGACCTTGATTCAGGCTCTGCTATGCCTCTTCCTGACTGCAGCCCCGTTCCTCCATCCTCTGCAGGTAAATGCCCAGGCCCTAACCAGCGCCTTCTCTCCACACACCAAGCCTTGGATTGGTCTGGCAGAAGCTCTGGGGACACTGATGCGAGCCTGGGCTGGGTCTCCCAAGGGGACTGTCCAGGTGATAACACAAGGTGAGCTGGGAGCTTGCAGAGGGAGGGGGAGGAGGGGATGAGGGGGGTGTGGGCTCTGCCCTGCTGGGTGTATCTGCTGCAGGACGTGGGATAAGCGAGAGGCAGTGAGGGTGGCTTGGACCCTGCCCTGAGTATCGCTCCCTTAATACTGGTGGAAGGGTGGTAAAGGGAGGGGTAGAAAAAGTCCTTGGAAAGATATACTGAATTTTCATAAATCATATTTATGTAGTACTTTTAAGACGTATAAGTTTTGGGTGCAAGGGAGACCTCTACAAGAGATAAGCGTTTCATGCGAGAAGCTGTAGGATGGCTGGAGGGAGGACCTAATTAAGCAACAGGACGCTGGTTTCTGGTTTGTGGCTCTGCCGTTTGCCTGCCATATGACACTCCCTTCTGAGACTCTCCCCTGGATTCACTTGTAAAGTTAGAGTTAGGGGTAGATGAGCCAGGAGGCGGTGAGGACACTTTGTGCTCTGTGACTTACTAAGGGGGTCCCTTGGGCCATCTGACAGCCCTCGAGGGTGCTGGCTCAGCCGTGGAATGTGAATGAGCTCAGTGCCCTCTGTCCACCCCTCGGGCTGCTGAGCAGGCTGTGACCACCTTTGCAGTGGATCCAGTACTGTGCAGATGTGGTTGAGTGACCAAGGAGGACTCCAGTTTCCTTAACGCTGTAGAGGCATGTCTTTCCCCACGGACTGTTGGGCTCCCCACGCTTGGGGAGAGATTGCAACGTGAGAGCAGCAAATACCGGGGAAGGGCAGAGCCAGGGGGTCCCCAGTGGCCTGGGTGTCCAAGCCCCGAAGGAAACAAGGCAGGGAGCTGGGCAGCACTTGCTTCAGTTGCTTCTTTCTGCTTTCATTTCCTGAGGCTGGGAAGGCTCTGAGTGCCAAGAGTAGGGAATTTTCCAGTGTCCCGTGGGATGATTACAAGCCAGGTGCCGGGTTGGGGGAGGGGAGTGGAGTTGGGCTGAGTTTTGGAGCAGAGCTTCTCAAGGTGGTTAAAGCATCCTGGGTTTCCTGGCTTGGGCCCAGATTATGCCTCCTCTGAGCCCACTGACGGGCAAGTGGCCCTGCCTGGGGCAGGCTACCCTTGGGGTCCCCAGGGCAGCGAGGAGCCCATAGTCCAGAGCTAGGTGCCAGCGGCTTCCTGCCCCCTCCTGTGGAGCTCGACAAGCAGTGATCTCACGGTAGCTTCTCTGTCTGCAGGAACATCCCTGAAGAATGCTGGGAACTGCCTAAGCCCTGCAGTCATCGTCGGCCTCTTGAAGGAGGCTTCCAAGCAGGCGGATGTGAACTTGGTGAACGCCAAGCTGCTGGTGAAAGAGGCTGGCCTCAATGTGCGCCCCCCTCCCTCGCGCTGCCTCCCCATCCCTGTCAGCACTACCCTCCTCCCCCGTATTTCTAGAGCCCATTCACTGAGTGGAGGCCTAGGTGCCAGTCTTGCGCCACCCTGTCCACCTGTGAGGGGTAGCTGCAGTGTCTTCTTCTGCAAAACAGAGACACTGCCTGGCCCCGAGTGTGGCTGGCGACACTGCTTTGTGTGTGAGTCTGTGGGAAGGAAGCCGGTAGCGGTAGCAGCGTCCCCATCTCACAGCCAAAGAAAATGACGAGCCGGTGTGTTTGACTCTACCCGACTCCCCTCAGGGCTCCTCATGCCGTAGCACCCGGGTTCCCGATGCACTTGCAATCTCTGGGAGAAGCAGCACGTCCTGCTCCTCGCTCGGCTTCCCGTCGGCGCCTTTCCCTCTGGTTCTCTGCTTAGATCAAAGTCTGTTTCAAAGTCTGTTGCTCAGCCAGTGGGAGCTGGCAGAAGGGATAGGCATTAGAGCTGCCATGTCCTCACCCCTGTGCTCCCCTCCACTCCTGCCTCCCCGTCATGCCACTGATGCCGTGCAGGAAGCTGTGTCAGAGCAGGAGGGGCCAGAGTGGAGTCTCTTCACAGCCCTGCCTCCCTCCTTTTCTTTCCTCCCTGCTCCCCTCTAAGCCTTTGCCTGTGCCTGGCAGATTCCTTTGCCCTCCTTTTAAGGAGATCATTGGCTGTTCCAGGAAGCTGATGCCCAGGGACACACAGCTTGGCCCATTAGCCCTCTCCCTTCTGGTCCTGAATTACTGAGCACGTTATCCAAGCTGGAGCCCTACGTCCTACCAGTGGGTGATTCAGCCAAGAGAGGAGGGTGGGCGCGGTGCAGCCAGGAGGGGTAACTGTCACCTTGCCTTCTTCATGCAGGTCACCATCTCCCACAGCCCTGCTGCACCAGGGGAGCAGGGCATTGGGGAATGTCTCCTGGCCGTGGCCCTGGCAGGCGCCCCTTACCGGGCTGTGGGCTTGGTCCAGGGCACCACACCTGTGCTGCAGGGGCTCAATGGAGCTGTTTTCAGGCCGGAAGTGCCTCTCCGCAGGGGCCTGCCCCTGCTCCTATTCCGGACTCAGACCTCCGACCCTGCAATGCTGCCTACCATGATTGGTGAGGAGAGCCCTGGAGGGCTGGCTGGTGCCCTTGGGGCTGGGGTGGGGTCTGCCCTGGGTTTGAGCTCTACCCACGTTCCTTCAGCCCCTCTTCATGCCCTCGGGTGTGTCTGTATCTGCACCATGCAGAGGGTCTGTCCTGCCAGTTTTCAGAACATTCGGGAGTGGGTACTCAGTTCAAAGAGAGAAAGTGCCTTATCCAGGGTCACAGAGCAGCATGGCAGGGTGGGCCCGGAGCCTCTATTCCTGCCCAGCTGTGGGTCCCCAGCTCGCCATGTTAAATACACTGGACCTGCCTGCGGAGCCATGGCCCAGGAGCTCAGGGACATTGAGTGCAGGTTTCTTACTCCTCCTGCCTGTGGCCGGCCCTGGTGGCCAGCCCAGCTGCAGCAAAGCCTGCAACGCCTCCAGCCATGGTGGGCATCTTGGACCTGCCCCAGTGCCCTGGGACTCGGGCTGCTGGGGCTTTTGGAGCATGTCCATGTTTGGCAGAGGGTGTGCTTTCAAACGCTGAAGGGCCTGATTTCACCATCCTTGCTGGCTGCCCAAGGGACCCTTCCTGCTTTTCTCCTTTGCTGTTGGCTGGATAAAACTAGCGATCGGCAAGTCGAGAGATACAGCTGATGGTTATGGCGTTCCCAGAGAGAGTCGGCAGTATCAGTGGAAGCTGGGCAGATGCCCTGTTGCTCTCCCATCTCAGCTCTTTGACTCTGAGACCAACGTCCCCTCCTTGGCACCTTTGATCACAGAAGCCTAGAACTTCTGACTCTGCTACCAATCCCTCGCTCCTTTCCCCCCCATGCCCTGTACCAACCAGGAGTTTCTTCTGTTTCCAGGCCTCCTGGCAGAGGCAGGCGTGCGGCTGCTGTCCTACCAGACTTCACTGATGTCAGATGGGGAGACCTGGCACGTCATGGGCATCTCCTCCTTGCTGCCCAGCCTGGAAGCGTGGAAGCAGCATGTGACCGAGGCCTTCCAGTTCCACTTCTAACCTTGGGGCTCACGGGTCCCCACTTCTGGGGCTTTTCTGAAGAAACCTACCCACTGTGATCAATACAGAGAGAAGATCCACATTTTTGGGCTGAACACAGGCCTCTGACACTGCTTACACGGCACTCATCTGACCCTGTAGTACAGCAATAACCATCTAATAAAAACCTACCAGCAACTCCTGCGTCTTTGTGTGGTCATTACCCTAAAGCACCACCAGAGGGCGATCACAGACAGACGTAGGGCTTAGCTTAGACTGCGGGAGGGTAGCGGGGGTAGGGGAGTTTGGGAAGAGCAAATCGCTTGGGTGTGGGTTCTTTGAAGATGATCCTTCTCTTGCAGTCTAAGGTTACTCAGAGGCACTTTTACTGGAAGAAAGCTCAATGTATCTCACAGTGCTACAGTATTTCAGATCCCTTCCATCTGGGAATCATACATGCCCATTACTAAGTAGGATTCAACAAGCCCAGCATTATATACCAGGCACTGTACTAGGTGCTTTAAGAGGAGGATACAAACCTGACCCTTTCTCCATAGACGTCTGTAGGAGAGAGAGGTCACTAGAAGCAGTGAGGGATGCTACAACACAGGTGTATAGGGAATTCTCTTGAGTCCAGAGGGGGAAGTAATTTGAGCTAAGGATGTTGATGTCTCAGGAAGTGTTTAGAAGGATTTCATAAGGGAAAAAAGTGTCATATCATGGGGGCATGAGAATATTTGGCAGGTTCACAAAGCAAGTTCAGTGTGGGTTGGGGTGAACGTGTCACTTTTCTTTGAAAGATGATTTTCATGAAAAATATGGCTGAATGGTACTCTACCCAAAATGTTCCCTTCAGGGAGCTTTTTCCCCATTAATAGGGGATGATCCAGTCTTACTGTGTGCCCGGTGGTGTCTGTTTCTGAGATTCCTGGCCTGGTTAAGAAGGCCAGCCACGGGGCAGCTGCTGGGCACTGGCAGAGGCAAGGCCAGCACTCTGGCCTCCTTAGTTCTGCGATGGAGCCAGGCGTTGATAGGAACTCCAGCAGTACGGGCTGTGCTAGCGTCTGCAGCGAGCTCAGATGGGTTGGCCTTGCTTAGCTCACTTTGAAGGGCGTGGGCCTGCGAGTGAATGCCACGGTCAACTTTGGACAGCAGGGTTGGATTCTCCTAAGCCTTTGTTTCCTCATCTGTGGGAGGGCTACTGGCACTTCTCACAACTGCAGTGAGAATCGACAGGATTAAGAAGTGACTGATGGGACGTGCCAGGAGCACTTGGCAAACGTTGGTTTCTTCATCCTATGCACTTCTGAGAGCAGACGAGCAGGTTGCTATTCCTTACATGGAGCCAGCCACATGAACCAAAGAGCCCTTTATGTGACTTCACTGCAATTATGCTCAGCCAGATCTAGACACCGGGTGTCCCGACAGCAGACAACCCATTCTCTTCCATTGGAAAAATATCTGTGCCTTGCATGGCATCTGCTGAGGCCACCTGAGTGCACTGATAGCTAGAAAAACAGGCTGAAATTGACAAAGTTAAAAATTGAGCTCAATTTTTAACCTCTCAGCCTCCTTCCTCATAAACCCCTAGACAAAACATGTTCTCTGCACTAAGGCGGTCAGAACAGTACTAGAAACCCAGATAACTTGAGCACCTCAAAATGTCTTCCTAGACTGGGCCATGAAAGATGATGGCATGGGATAATCTCATTGTGTCACGTGTCCCATGACCATTCACATGACCTCTCCCAAACTTGCATGGCAGGATTAGTTGTAAAATTCAGCTGATTTCTTTAGGAACCTCCATAATATTTTTCATAATAACTGCATCAATTTGCCTTCCCATCAACAGTCTAGAAAGGTTCCCTTTTCTCAACATCTTCACCAACACCTGCTATCTCTCGTCTTCTTTCGTAACAGTCATCCTAAGAGGTGTAAAGTGGCATTTCACCGTGCTTTGGATTCGCATTTCCCTGATGACTAAGTAAATAGGCAAGATGCAGGAAAAAAACTACTGCGTGTGCTCACTTATATGTGGAGTCCCAAAAAAGGAAGAGGCCAAATATATCGAGATAAGGACTAGAAAAGTGGTTGAGAGGGGTGTCCAGGGAGATATAGGTCAAAGCATGTGAAGGAGAAAATGCATAGAATGGATACGTCCAGGATCTAATGTACAATATGAGAACTATAGCTAATAGTGTGTATTGTACTGAGGGTTTTTCCTAAAGGAGTAGATTGCAGCTGCCTTGCCATGGTGGAGGGGACCAGCAACTTTGTAAAATAATGAATATGTTAATTTATTCCATTATAGTAACCACTTTACTACATATATGTATCTTAAAACATCATGTTCTATCCCTCAAATATACACAATCAACTTTTTGAAAAATCCAGCTGGTGCTAGAGGGAGGGTGCCATTGACTCCCTCGTGTTCTCCGTGGCATGTGGCATCTCCTCACTGACCCTTTAGAGAAGAGGGCTATTCTTGCGCACGTTGACCCCTTCAGAGAAGAGGTTCACTCTTGCGCACGTTGACCCCTCCAGAGAAGAGGTTCACTCTTGCGCACGTTGACCCCTCCAGACAAGAGGTTCACTCTTGCGCACGTTGACCCCTTTAGAGTACAAGTTCATTCTTGTGCACGTTCGCTGGGAAGCAGAGGCTGGCTGTGAGCTCAGGGTGGAGTCAGGGCAAAAGCTGGCCCACACGCAGAAGCCGCCTCAGCGTGCTGACTCCTGAAGTGTGATCAATGTGTCCGCTTAGAGCCTGGGCATCTTTTGCATCAGTTTTAAGATCATATGTTGAGTATTCCTGTTTGAATGAGTATAACATAGCCCAACATTTGCCTAGCCTGCCATCCTCTCTCCTGCCCTAGGTCACCCTGTGTGAATTTTTGCCCACAGGAAAGTCTTTATTTGCATGGTATCTGCAGACTTTAGGGTGAAAATGTTGACAGAGCCACAGGCAGCTCATTACCTCGTGTGCTGACCTTCCATGGGGGAGAGGGCTTTGCTCAGAGCAGGCAGGCATCAGTGTCTCAGAGCTGCCAGAGGAAAGCCTCAGTTCATTAAAAAAAAGTTGGTGAATAAGGGAAGTTGGAGGGAGCCAGGGACCCTTGCATGTGCAATGATGACAATGACTAATGCCACCCTGAGGGCCCTGTGGGTGCACCAGTGCTGATGCCCAGCTGGTGTATGGGGTGTGGGCAGAGTCCATTCCATTTGTCGGCTTCTGACAACTGAGGGTTGAATATATCCAATATCATCCCATTTGTGTTCAAAGGCCTCGCTAGTGGAGGCAGGCCTGGCCTCTGATGCAGGGAGTATGGGATGTTCTGGTTGCTGAGGCCAACTGAGGCTGATGGAGGCAGTTTCAGCACCAACACTGCAAAGTGAGCAGAAGGCCAGTGTGAACAGAAGGCCAGGCCCGATGCCTCTTGTCTCTAGAGCTAAGATTACTGCTGGTTTTTCTCCCCGGCACACAGACACCGCTCCAGAGATCTTCCGAAGGGCACGTGTTGCCCTGATAGGGATGCCAATCAGGTCGAGGGCCCCTGAACATCCTGCCGAGGAGGTTCAGGCAGCAGGAGGGTAGCAGAGAGGGGCTGCTCAGCAGCGGCTGCCACTGGTGTGCAATGAGCAGCTGGGAAGGCAGTCAGCTGATTCTGGACTCGCGGCACAAATCAGGGCTGATCTGGGATTTGCTGGTGTCGGTCGTGACATGAACAGCTTTGAGCAAAACAGTGAGGGGAACAGGTCCAGTTTCTCATTCCTGTGGGGCCCCCTCCCTGGCCCCCACCACCTCTGTTCCCCGTCCACGGAAAGGATCCCCTCTTTTCCAAGGTGCCCTTTCCTCATGGGGTGGCTGAGGAGACTTTCTAAAAGGAAATGAATGACAACACCCGGATACTTTCCCTGTCTTCCCACTCCCCTCCTCAGCTCAATGCCCATCCCTGGGAACCATTGCTATTTTATAAGAGGACCCTAGAAGAAGGAGTGCCCTCACCCAAGGGGGAAAGATCCTCTCACGGAATAATTTCCTGCCATCAAAATTTATTTCTTTAATTTTTGACTGCAGAAGGCAAAAACTTGTTAACCTTCACCCTGTGTTTATTTGTTCAAATGGCAGTGGCCAGGAATGACCAAGAAGATCTCAACGAGAGCTCCTGCTGGCTCGTGTGCTGCTCTCTGCACGGTGTCTTTAGCTCAGGGAAGTGGGCTAGGGAAGTCATGTTCTACCATTCTGATTTGCCTTGCATCTGTCATAGCACTTAGGCTGTGGCAGAAATAGAATGGAATTGCAAGGGAAGAGAGGCAGCCTGTGAGGCGAGGATCCAGCCCTCCGATCCAGGAGGTCTAGCAGGGTTGCCGAATATTAACCTGGGTTTGTATTCTGAGTTTCAAGACACACAGGAGTCATTTCCTCTCTCTTTTTAATTGCCATCTATTAGCTTAGAACAAGATACAAAATTGGAGATTTACAGAAAACCTTAAAAAATGAACAGAGATATAATAGCACAGAAATTTAATAATATTAGTAATAATAAAGTTATAACACATGACAGGCAAGTCTATCCGGATCTCGAAGGCAACAGCTGATCTGCACATTTCTGGAGGCCAGTGATTCAGGAAGAATTCTTCTCTCCATTGCTCCATCTTGCTCTTTCACAAAGGACCCCTAGTCCATACCGCCATAAGCCCAGGACGGTGATCGCAGCAGGGAAAGGAATAAAGGGCCGCTAGGGATGGCTCCTCACTCTACAGGGCTGATGCTTACGGGGCTACTATGTCGATTCAAATTCATTTACCAGCTAAGAGTGATATCTTAAAAATATGATGCACGGGCAGAGCTCTGCTAGCATACGTTTCCCAGGAACCTTTCCACGGATCTGCAGAACTTAAATAAACAAAAGATCATTCAATCATGGGTCTCCTCATGGGCACGCTGCCCCTAGTACCTGCCTCTTGCCCTAGGTGTGGCTGTGCAGAGGGACTTCCTAACTGCATCCTGAGGGTGCTTCCACTCTGCACCCAGTGCCAAGCCTGGATGCCTGAGGGATCCATGCCCAATGCTACTAGAGCCAAGGCTGGGGGTGGGCAGGGTCTTCATTGCACATCTTCCTGTGATAGGAGAGCAGGAGGGCAGGCTAGGGTGGTGCAGAGACCCGCAGAGTTCCACAGAGCACTGCATCGACATCAGCCCTTCATTTCTGCTACAATATCATTGTTGGAAGTTCACTGCTCATATTAATAATAACAATAAGCACGAGAAAAGTTCAAAAGTTTCAGCTTTTCTTTTCAGGTATAATGCTGCCTAAGCACTTATGAGAAGGTTGTCTACCATGAGGGGGAGGGAGCCCGACATGGAAATTCTCCCTTAAAAATCCCAAATTCCTCTTTCTCTCTCCCCCTCCCTCTGACTTTCTCCCCAACCTCTCTCTCCCTTTCCCCCCTCCCTCCCTATTTCTCTCACACTTCTTCTGATGACTGAACTAAGTTGACACATTTAACAGCCTCTCTTTGCTACTGATCTGCCCTTAAGAACTGTATGTCCAGCATGCACACTGGCTCCCAGGCAGTACCACAGTCCTCAGGGCCTGCTAACTGGGCTCGCCCTCTCAACGGCATCCTGGGGCCTTCAGCCCGCTTTATCCGCCTCTCCTAGCCCTAATAACACCGAGGCTGCAGCAGCCTCACAGCTGCAAATGTGCCAGTGGTGAGGAATGAAGCCAGGGCCCCTCCCCTGAACTTCCGCTTCCTCTCAGACGGCTGCATCTGCCCATGTCCATCACCCACTGACTTCTTCCCTCCCTTCCTCTGCTCCTTTTCTGCCTCAGCATACCTTTTTCTTCTTCCCTCTCCATCTACCAAAAGGAGGGGGAAGCCTTGAAAACTTGAACATGGAGACTATACCAATTAAGATTTACAGGTTGTAAAATAAATTTCTTCTCACTCTGTCATTCTGCTTATCTTATTTGGTCCACTAAAGGCAGCTATCTGGGTTCATACAAGATTCTCTCTTTATTTATTTATTTATTTTTATTGCATTTTAGGTTTTGGGGTACATGTGAAGAACATGTAAGACTGTTGCATAGGTACATACATGGCAATGTGGTTTGCTGCCTTCCTCCCGATCACCTATATCTGGCATTTCTCCCCATGTTATCCCTCCCCAACTCCCCACCCCCTGCTGTCCCTCCCCTAATTCCCCACCACAGACCCCAGTGTGTGATGCTCCCCTCCCTGTGTCCATGTGTTCTCATTGTTCAATACCCGCCTATGAGTAAGAACATGTGGTGTTTGATTTTCTGTTCTTGTGTCAGTTTGCTGAGAATGATGGTTTCCAGGTTCATCCATGTCCCTACAAAGGACACGAACTCATCGTTTCTTATGGCTGCATAATATTCCATGGTGTATATGTGCCACATTTTCCCTGTCCAGTCTATCATCGATGGGCATTTGGGTTGGTTCCAGGTCTTTGCTATTGTAAACAGTGCTGCAATGAACATTCGTGTGCATGTGTCCTTATAGTAGAATGATGTATAATCCTTTGGATATATACCCAGTAATGGGATTGCTGGGTCAAATGGAATTTCTATTTCTAGGTCCTTGAGGAATCGTCACACTGTCTTCCACAATGGTTGAACTAGTTTACACTCCCACCAACAGTGTCAAAGTGTTCCTATTTCTCCACATTCTCTCCAGCATCTGTTGTCTCCGGATTTTTTAATGATCACCATTCTAACTGATGTGAGATGGTATCTCAATGTAGTTTTGATTTACATTTCTCTAATGACCAGCGATGATGAGCATTTTTTCATATGTTTGTTGGTCTCATGTATGTCTTCTTTTGTAAAGTGTCTGTTCATATCCTTTGCCCACTTTTGAATGGGCTTAGTTTTTTTCTTGTAAATCTGTTTTAGTTCTTTGTAGATTCTGGATATTAGCCCTTTGCCAGATGGGTAGACTGCAAAAATTTTTTCCCATTCTGATGGTTGTTGATTCACTCTAATGACTATGTCTTTTGCTGTGCAGAAGCTGTGGAGTTTTATTAGGTCCTATAAATGTAGCTTTATTATATCTAAGTATACTGTGTCCCCTTGAAGGGAGTGGAGACAATTTCATCAGCTACAACTTAGTCCCAAATACTATAAACTCATGGAGAAAAAAATGTTATTAGTAGGATACGTAAAACAACATGGGGCTGAGTGCAAAAAGAATACATCTATCACACAGCTTATATCCAAGGTAAATACATGGGTAAAGAAAAACTATAATGAATCCAAAAAGAAAGTTTGATATGAACAACAAAGAAAAAAGCCAAGGAAATTTTAGGCATATAAAAGGATGGTAAACATGAAGCAAATTTCAAAATCATACACAGAAAATGATTAACTTTATAACTTCATCACTAGAAATTAGAAGATAGATAAAACATGGAAGATATTCTGTATTTGATCTTAGCCAAAACGCCAAGAAGGAATGGAATATATCCCGTCTGCTTTCAAAAAGCTATGGCAGGCCAAGCGCAGTGACTCACGCCTGTAATCCCAACACTTTGGGAGGCTAAGGCAGGTGGATCACCTGAGGCCAGGAGTTCAAGACCAACTTGACCAACGTGGTAAAACCGCATCTCTACCAAAAATACAAAATTTGCCGGGCATGTGCGACCATGCCTGTAATCTCAGCTACTTGGGAGGTTGAGGCAGGAGAATCACTTGAATCCTGGAGGCAGAGACTGCAGTGAGCCAAGATCCCACCGTTGCACTCCAGCTTGAGCAGCAAGAGTGAAACTCCATTTCGGGAAAAAAAAAAAAGCTATGACAATGGAGCTGAATTAGTATCCACTATTTCAAAACGGGATCTAAACAAGATCTGCTGAAATTATAGGTGTGATGTCTTAGCTGAAGAGAAAAAATAAATGACAAATGAAACTAATTCAGATTAATTCAATTCCTTGAAAAGGAATTATTTCAACTATGTCTCTAAAAGCAAAGTCATTCCCAATCTTACAGTCGTCATAGTAGATGTTGTGAAATACTGGAAATCTCCAATCCCTTTCTAAATAAGGGGAAAGTCAGACTGTTTTCTTCTGAAAATAGTGACTTATCTAATAAAAGTATTATTTCAATATAAGCAAATTGTTTATTTCAGTGCCAATAGGTGCCTTGAAGTCTTCCTTTGTAATAAACAATGCCCGCTCAAGTAGCTCCATTTTTTAAATCTCCAAACCGGGCAACAAGGTGTAGATTGTCTCATTCAAGCCTCTAATATCCTTTGCTAAATTCTAAAAGAAGTTTTTTCTCTGAGCTCTTGGATCTCTTACAGTATGGTTGAGCATTAGTAACAACTAAGCTGCATCAAGGCTTGCCAGAGGAGAGCTTGGGAGGCAGCCTCCCAGGGAGCAGGGGGATTTCTTCCAATTCTTCCCAGCACACACGTCTCTGCCATCTAAATGCTGCTTCCCTTGTTTCCTTTTACCTTTGCTCAACAAATATGGTAGCTTAGTCTCAAAGGAACAACATTTCATTTGTTTTCTAGTCTTTTTTTTCCCAGTGTTTAAACCTTTTTCTGCTTTGTTATTAAGGTAGCTATGTCAATTCCAGCTCTTTGGTTGTTTCTTGTTGGTTATTTCACATTGGGAATTGGATTTATTGATCTAGTGTCTACCAGCAAAGCCAGAAAAAAGAAAAAGTTCTATTGATTTTCTATTTTCTTCTAATATAACTAGAGATGTTTTTCTTCTTTTAAGAATTTAAAATTCAAAAATTATCTCGTCTTAAATCTGAGATACATTTTGTATACTTATATAAATACATATTGCAAATAAACTTACAAATAACTACATTTGTTTATAAGTATACTTATACATTTTCATTTTCACAATAGCTGATTATTTACATTGGTCAAATGAGTTGCATATTATATCCTATCTGAGATACACAGACCTTCACGTACACAGGTATACACACACAAGTGCGTGTGAACACACATACTACACACCTATCTTGGTTTTGAGTCTTTATAAGGCTCTTGGGAAATTCTAGCAAGACTTTCCCATAAATCTAACTCCAGTAAGTTATGCTAACAAAAGACAGTGTGTTAATGTAAACATGCATCTACAAAGTGTTATGAACTCACTTATGAGGCATTCTCAATCATAAACAACCATATTCTCTTTCAACATTTGTTGCTAAAATGTACAATAGTAGCACGCACAACACACACACAAGAAAAAAAGCCCTAAAGGAATGAGAACATTTGGCTCATGTAAAGGGTAAACAGATTTTTCAAATATATCATTTCTCAAAGAAATAACTTAGAATGTGAGAAATGAATGGAAAGAAGCATGCTTATTAATGTATTTTCTTTTTCGAAATCCTGAAAACCAGCCATATGTTCTACATTATGAATATGCAGATGGTCTCAATGCAGTTATTTTTTTTTCTCTAATTAAAACCATCAGAGTAAAATAATGCTGTAGTTTAGGAAGCGGATTCAGCTGGGTCTCTTTTTCTCCTTCTCCGAAAGTATGCCAAAGCCTCTCCATGTTTACATAATTTGGGAATTCTTGCTGTTAGATGAAAAAGGGAGACAAGCAAAGCAGCAGGAAGGGTCCTTGATTCTTGTGTTCTTTGTCACAAATTGTGCACTTTATGAAGCAAATACATTTCACACATGGATTTCTCTTAGAGATACTTTTGTGAAGAACTCACCTTTCGCATTTCTTAAGCAATAACTTCTCCAAATTCAGTACCCTGAATGATCCGGCATGATGCTGAAATTGAGTATATCAAGTTAACCTGTCAGCCTGCCTGCATGTACCCTTAACGTCAGCTGTGAACTGAGCATGTCAATGTGGCCTGGATAAACTGCTCAAGGTAGAGGTTTGATATTCTAGTGTAATGTGCCATCCACTCCTCTTTGAGGAAAATTGGGATCGACCATGGATGACAAGTATATGAACGATTACTATACTTGTTCTTCATCTGAAAACAACTCTAAAACAAATTGTTTCAGGCTTTTTCTGTTTCACTTATACAGTTTTCATTCCTCTGTTTTTTTAGCAAGCACAGACTATTTGATTTTTTTAAGGCATTATTAGAAAGGCAGCCCTAAAGGTAAATTAATTAGCCACATGAAGGCTATATTAAGTTTAAATTTATACTATTATTTTGTTTGACATCATCATTCTGATAAAAACCTTTCCCCTTAGCACATATATATGTTGGAAAATTGTGATAATCTTCATAAAGGAAATAGCTAAAAAAAAAAAAAAGACTGCAAGGGAAAGAATGTTGATGAAGATACCACTCTTATAAACTACTCTCTGAGAACCTATTTTCTTTAACCTACCAAACTTGAATAGCTGAACTCATCATTGCTACGGCTTTGACTACCAAAACAAGATGGTAGCCAAGGAACAGCCCAATGAAACAGAGCAAGATGAAAATTACACATCCATTTATCTGGAGAACGGCCTTCTTTATAGGAATTTCAAATCCTTCAATGCAAAAGTGTTTCATTTAAAAGAAAAGAATCTTACTTTAGCTGAGTACAATGAAAATAACTAAAGAAAAGGGAAAAAGGGGGAAAGAGAGGTGAGGAGACCATACCAGATGGAAACTTGATGTCCAACAAATTTCATCTAAACGTTGGCATAAACACAATTCCAAATCTGGAGGGAACATAATGGAAAAAGTCTGAATTTTTTTCTGCAGGGAAGCACTCAGAGAGAAAGTAAATATTCTGCCTAATAAAGTATTCCCTCCCCTTTTCTAACATGTGTGTATCTAAAGACTTTACTAGTCTGAACCAGAATTATTACATAAATCATCATAAAGTTATCAGAGAAAATTGGAGTTATAACGATTGTAAGGTCCATTTGAAAAGATGTAGCTGTCTTCTGAGTGCTCTACTGACCAGCAGAGGATTTGCTTAGATAGGTACTGGTGGAGCTGCTATAGAGACAGCTGGGAGGACAGAGACCCAAGGCATTTTACAAATCTTACTCTCTTACTTAACTGCTTGTGGGGTTCTTAAGCTCTTGCTTCCAACCCACCTTTCTAAATCTTGTGATTCTGAGGCTGGGGCCCTATAGCCCTCAGTTCTGCTTTGACAGCTGGGTCCAAAAGACTTTACCAGTAGGCAATGGGGGAAAGGTGACGGCTGGAGGGGGAAGAGAGAGAGCATCTGCTCCTACTTCTCTGCTTCCTGAATTTCATTTGTTTCCTGTTCCTCTTTGCCTTTGGCTCATCTAGCAATACTTCTTCAGCCCAGCAACAGCAGTTCCCTCCAGTGGCAGACATCTGAAGTTCTAGCATTCACAGAACCAGCCTCATGGTGTCACTTCAAAGATTCTAGAACAAGTATAGTCATGCCCCTCCCAAGACTCCAGCACCAGCCAACCAGTACCCATTCTCAGATGTCTGTCTCCCAGCAGCACAAGGCCCCCTCCTCTGAACTTGTTGACACCAGCACCAGATGGCATCTACACTTCGGAGGCCCTTTCTCCAAGACCTCTAATTATCTCAATTTTTTCCCTTTGTTCTCCCACCCTTAATGTGCTAGCTGACTCATACGGGTGTCACCAACCACATCATTTGCAGAGCACAATGAAAAATAAAAATGTGTGCTCTTTATTTGAAAATTATTAAGAAATTTAAAATGGCAGCAACAGAGCATTAAACCAAGCATACGGCCCTTCTCAACAAGGACCCTGTATAAATGTAGGGGCCGCAAACCCTTGAAACCAGCCCTGTTGACCTAGACTGCCTCCAAGATATGGCAATGTACCTTTTTGGCATTTTCAGTTCTTTAATACAAAATGAACAACTTATAACATTGAATTATTCTGTTAAATAAAAAAAGATATGGTTTCTATCTTAAGACTGGACCCTAGTCAAGATGTTCTTCCGTACCTTATGGTAAAGGAGTGTTAAGGGTATATGTCCTTTTCTGCACTCTCTTCTAATAGAAAAGAGAACTCAGAAACCAGGTTTCACCCTCTTCTCAGTATTCACAGGATCCATGCTCAGAACTGTAATTTAAGTCATTCCTAACTCATTTCATCCCACAGTTGTGTCTGTTTCCTAGCAATATATCCACCAGTGTTCTGAACATGGCAGTACACAGTGCTGAATTAATACAGGTGCAAGTAACCTATCTATATATGGGTGTTTACTCCCCTGGTAATTAATGTAAACAGGAAAAAATTAATAGATGAAAACTACTTAGAATTTTTTAAATTCCTCAAAGTCCTAAGCAAGTTTGAAATGCAATCTTGTAGTAAGCATACTCATCAATGATTATTTCCCATTCTATTGCATCATTTTTCTTAACTTCATTTCGAGAGGAAAAAGAAAGCAGAGAAGGAAATTTCTTTAGACAACAGAGACAAACCGCAGGGCTCTCAACTGTGAACTTGAGCTCCCTTACAGAGAGAGCCCTTTAGACAAGTATTCTCAGCTGAAGACTCTGCAGAATGGAGCATCCTCAAGTCTCAGTTATTACAAATAAAATTTTACTCAGTAATGGGAGAGAAAAGCATCTAACATTTATGCTACAGCTATTGTATGATTGAGTACAGCTACTCCACACAACTCCAAAGTTTTGTCAATAAGCCTAAGTATTTGGTACTACCCTACAATTACCACTTTTGAACACTTACTATGTGTCAGATCCTGGAGTAAGCATTTTATCACAGATTTTGTTATTAACCTCATATCAATTCCAAAATGATATTGTCATGCCCACATTCGTAATGAAGGAACTAAAGTTTAGATCGATTCAGAAATGTGCAGGTGGCCATGCTTAATAGTAACTCTAGATAGCACAACATAAGATTTGTCATTTCTTCTAGAAACAAAATCAAATTCCCCTAGATGTTTTTACAACATTCCCAGAGCCATTGTTATTAAATTAATCTTTGGAGCAATTGTTCCCCTTAGAGATGAATTAGCTTAGTAGATCACTAAGGAATCCTTTCCTCAAGGTGGTATCATGCCTAGATAAGTAGAGACCACCTGGGGCATAATGCTAGGTCAGCCTCTAACCCTCTAATACCTTCTTGGGTCACAAACACAGAAGGTAGCACTAAAGACTCCAAGAACTAAATTAATCATTTAGATTCAGGTGGATATCACATATCAGAAAAAAATCTAGAAAAAAAGTTCATTATGCAGATATTTTCATAGATCTGGCTTTCTCATATTATGGAGACAGACTGAACATTTTCATGAGTTCTTTAGCTTTTATTTAAGTATTTGGCATTAGCTTGTACTTTTCCATACAACTACTTGGCCAAGCTCCTTAGCCATCCCACAACTTTTATGGCTCAAAAATAATTTTATATATATATATATAAATCTAATTTTCTTTTACCCTTTTCTTGCCTACTAGAGTTCATATGAATGAAGGATTTATAATTTTGTCTCTGTAAATAATGATGTTAAACATAAAGGTAAACATATAGTTTGGGATTTGTGTCTGAATAAGCATGGAAAACATAACTGGAAAGTGTTGGTGGGTGCTGAATTATCTGGCTACAGGAGCAGGTAGTCCATTCAGGAAGGCTTGGGCAGCTTTACCTCTGCAGATTCCTAAATCTGCAAATCTATTTAAAACCCAAAGCAGAAAAACTATGTGTCCAATCAAGCATAGTAAGCATAATTTGGAGTCTTTCTCTACTAAACACATATGCTTTAGAAATGTAAAGAGGGTAAAGACAAAACCTGCAGAGTTTCAAAACTCAGGAAAAATGCCCACAAAGGCTAGTCTTATTATGCAGACTGATGGTAAGCAAGGGGATCATTAAAAGCAGCTCAGTGCATGCAGGAAGGCTTGTTTCCTAAAGACCTGTAAATAATAATAATCTGAGGGAATTCAATATTAGGCTGAGTCAGCAAACACTTCTCCCCACTCTTCACCCATTGGTTGAAAATATTTGCACTTCTTTAACATCGGCAAACTTCTCAGTCTAAAATGGCTTTTCAAAATGTGCAGCTCTGTTCAGACTTTAATAATATAACAAAGTTACCTATGGTAAAAGCTCATGCTATAGTATCTGAATTTTTTTAATGCAATGACTATATTTCCAATTATCCCTCCACATATTCTACTCTCAGTTATGAGCAGGATCATTAACTCTTTAACAACAGCCTTGCTACAACAGCATTTACATTGACCTTAACACCTACCCAGAGAAATACATCTCAGAGGTGTACATGCCTATGTGTACTCATGTTCATCTTAGCCACATAACTGGTGCTCTAGAATGTACCAAAAAGCATGTGTTGGGGAGGGAGTAAGAGAGGGAAAATGAAAACAGAGTTCTAGAATAACCCCTAAAACTAATATAGCATTTCTTATAACCTAGGTTCTGGTCTAAACACTTTAAGTATGACTTCATTTAGTATTTACAGCGTCCCTAGGAGGTAAGTACTGTTATTATCATCCTGATTTTATAGTTAGAAAACAGAAACAGAGAGATAAAGTAACGTGCCCTAATTTACACAAATGAGTAGTGGAACTGTGATTCAAACCCAGGCATGCCCTTAATTATAATGTCATGTGTTCTCTTATTGAAAATAAGAATCTTTTAAAAGATTATCCCAGAAGGATAAGAATACAGATGGCTGAAGTCTATAATCAAGAAGAAACCAAAATAAAAAATTTTTAAACCTGCTTCTCACTGTGTTAGTCATATAAGAGATAATAGATGGATAGAAGGCATCTATAATGCATATATTTATATACATAAAGTAAATTAACTAAAAGTACTTTCATAATTTTGAGGAAACTGAGTCAGAAAAACAATATATTTGAGAAATTAATTCTTTAAAACAGAAAATTAAATTTTTTTAAATCATGATATGTATGTTAATTGTAATGAAATACCCCAAAGAGAGCAAAGCACTAGGAGGAATTTTATAGAAAACTACAAAATCAGGCTGAATAACTCTTAAGTCCTACATACTCTAAACCTCAAGTTTTTTATTTTAAAGAATAAAAATTATTTTTTAATGCATCTACCACCCATCTCTGCTGCCCCTCTAGTACTTTCATTGTCACATGTCATCAAAACCTGGCAGTCGGACTATTTCTATATATTATGTGCAGTTCAATTCAGCTAACAGTTTGGGGGCCTCTGGTATGAGAACTTTATCTGTGCTATCAATCTGACATGTTTCTGCTCTCTTTTAGGGGTTCACAACTGAGAAGGAAAAAGAAAGACACCAAATAACACCAAAAACAGGTGTACTCTGATAAGCGCTAGTCTACAGAAACAGCAGAAGAAAGGTGAAAGCCAAGCAGGGCATCTGAAAATCTTTGCAGGACAGTTGAGATATGCAATTTAGGATGTCATGGCTAGAAATATCAGAAGAGGGCATCCAGCGGAGAAGTAGATGAGTGACACCAGTCGAAATATGTGCAGCCTAGAGAGAAGGAAGAGGTCAGCTAGACTCTGAGAAGCTGTAGCGTGAACTGTGGCATTGTCAACAGAGTCAAAGAGATAACCTAGGAATAGACTGGAGAAACTCAGGTCCTTAGCTAATGAAGCTGTATTTTTCTCAATACCAGACAGAAAAGAATGAAACATAAAAGCATGTGAATCCTTCTAATCATCTAACTCATCCCTGAAAGTGAAATATCTAAACAAAAGCAGTAACAATAACAAGAACCATATAGACCTTCCTTCACTGATTCCGCACACATTTTCAGTGGAAACATTGACTCCTAGTAAGTGAGGCAATGAACCAAGAGTCAGTAGAACCAAGGTCTAGCTGTGGTAACCTAAATTTTTCACAACATAACCCGGGGCCATTCTGGGTCACAGTTTTCTTAGCAATAATGCCAGGCAGCTGGATTTGCAGAAGGAGCCTGCTGAATCCCTCCACTTGCATGGAATTGTCTCAGAGATGATAAGAAAAAGCACAACCCTCCCTCCACCCACTTCGCATATTTGGGCTTCTGCAAAAACTTTTACTTGAATAAAATGTTCTAAACATTACAAACCATTTGAGAAACACCTGACTATTATCACCTCTAACAGGCTTTTAGCTTTTCCATGCTATAAATCCATGCTATTTCTTTTGTTCATATAACTTAAGAGTGCATTTCTCATTAACATCCAAATATGCACCATAGGTAGGTTCATGTGCTCTTGTGAATGCATTTGGTAAGGCATAAGATGAGATCCAGTTTTGTTTCTCTATCTAACAGGCTATTGGATATGTTTTCTCATAATTGCTAATGGACATATAGGTAGGCAAATGAACACTCTGTAAATGCAGAGCATGATTTGTGGTATAAAATAATAGAAACCAAGTAAAACTTTCTATGGAAAATGAGTTTTTGACTTAGTCATTGTCCCAGCAGTTCTTCGTGTCCTGGAAAATGCAGGAGATTATCCAGGTTGCTGGATGCCAAATTTGCCAAATCTCCTGTCTTGCTCCAAAAATCCCTCAGAGACTCAGCGAATGTAGCTTATAGCAAGTTGCCTAGTCAGTAAAACAGCCAGCATACAATGATACGTAAACATTAACTAACAAGGATGAGTGATTCTTCTTGACTTCCTGAGCAAGTGACTTGGGCAAGGTCTAAAGGAGAGTTAACTCTAAGGCCGGCCTTAGGCCTGACATGAGTGGTTGGGTTCCCAAATTCCAGAAGATAGATTGGTTCCAGTCAAGTAAGAGAGGTAAAGATCTATTTTGTGCAAGAGTAAGCCATATTCAAAATTGAAAATCTAAACATGAATTTCGGAATTTTCCCCCAACATCACCCTTAACTCCTCACAGCCCTGCTCCCCAGCACCCAGTGCCTCTGTGCCTCTGACCAGCTCTCAGACCCTCTCCTAGCAGCTGAGACTGCCCATCCAGGCCTTTTATTTTATTTATTTATTTTGTAGAAGTGCTTATTGCTCTACACCTTTGCACATCTCCCTTTTTCCAGCACAAAGTCTACCTGAGCTACATCCCACTGCTTAGGACTGCTCTCTGATAGGGTTCAGACAGGAAATGTGACCAGCTCATCTATGTTCATGATTTAAAGTGTTAGTGAAACTTGTAACCCATCCAGGAAAGTATTTGCCTGGCATCATGTGAGAGGTTCTGCCAACTAGTTCTGTCTACCCTGAAGACGAGAATGTTAACTGCAATAATTGCCAGGAGGGCTCTAATAAAATCTGGAAGTCTTCTTTATTTTGAACTTAGTGAGGAAGAAAAGGAAAAATGGATGAGTCTTAAAGGATTGAACCTAAACTAGAATTACATATATATTTATTTTATTATACAGTTGACTTAGGCAAAAATGCAGTCAGCAGACCATAAAGGATGCACAATAGGGGTTCTGACATATATTTCCAGTTCCTTGTCTGCAAGAGTCAGTGAAAAACCTTTGTCAGTTGTGGCCAAGAGAATGATTTCTGTATTGTCACATCTTGCTAATCTTCCACACATTATCTATTCCCATTCTACACCAGACTGCTGCGGAAAGGGGTACATTCTTATATCCCTGTTGCTAAACATAGTCTCTGTATTTGCTCAAAGTTCAAATTTTAATAGCAATATTTTAAGCAGTATTATTGAGAAGAGGCCATGTTTACCTCCAATATGCAGTCCTTGTTTCCCTACTTTTTTCAGGAATGGTGTGTGTTTGTGGCTCACACCCATCTGCAATCTCTCAGCTGCACTTAGCTTGCTTCCTGTGTGTGCCGACCGATTAACAATACTGCCACATTGAGATGCTAGTGAAAATTATAGTCCATTTGTTTTCATAAGAGTAGGAATTTTCAGTGTCAAGGCATATTTTTCTAACAGAATTCTCCTCTGGAGCAGAAATGTTGAAATCATAAAGGTTCTATTGTGATGTTATCAAATCTCAGTAAGCTTCTGTGTAACATGGATAATTCCTGATACCATATACAGTTGCTTCCTTAGTATGCCACTTGGATGTTTTAAAGGCACTCAAAATAATATTTCACACACAAAAAAACTTGAATTCCATCTCATTTTTCAATACTGGTTCCTCCCAGTCCTTTCCCACTTCATCAAAATTGCACATTCAGCCAGTAACTAAAGTAAAAAATGTACAGGACATCCCAGTTTCCTCCCTTCTCACTATCCCCATCTAATCCATCAATAAAAGTTGCAGGCTCCACCTCCAAAATATCCCCCTCTTACTTTCTCCTCCCCATATCCACAGCCACCATCACCTCTGACCAGGGCTATGTATGCTATGGCCTCCTGACCACTCTCCTACTCCCATATCTGCACTAGCTACAGATCATTCTTAACAACAGAGTGACATTAATACAACATAAATCAGATCACTTCACTACCCTGCATAAAACTCTTCCTACTGCACTTAGAATAAATTCCAACTCTTATCATTACCTGTAAAAACATACATGGTCTTGCTCCTTTCTCTTTCCCAAGCTCCAGGGGCAAACAACAGGATCTTTTCCATTCTCTTGTCATATCACATTTGAGAGGTGACACCTTCTCATTTTATGAGTGTCAACTCAAATGTCACCTGCTTCCCTGCCATTCGTAGCCACACTCCTCCTTTGACCTAGTCAGACTTGATGGGTAGGGTACCCAACTATTCCCTTTATGGCTTTTACTTTGTCTGATTGATATTCATTTTTGGTGTACAGTCTGGCATCCACTTCTAGAATGAAAGCTCCATGAAGACAGAAGCTTGTCTACTTTGTGCATTGCTCCCAGCACATGGCAATACCAGGCACACAGCAATTCCTAATGAATATTTGATGGCATTGAATGACAATTGGTTTGGAATACTGTCTGTGTCACTTTTACTGTGTCACCTTTGTAACATTGCTTAATTTCCATTTGCCTAAGTTTTCTCATCTATAAAAATTAGAACAAAGCAGAATCTATCTCATTAGGTTGTTGTGAAGGCTAAAATAACATATGTTGGCTTAGCATAGTGACTCATGCCCATAATCCCAATATTTTGGGAGGCTAAGGTGGGAGGAACATTTGAGGACAGGAATTCAAGACCAGCCTAAGAAACAAAGCAAAACCCCATCTCTACAAAAAATACAAAAAATTAGCTGGGAATGGTATCAAGTACCTATAGTCCCAGCTACTTGGGAGGCTGAGGTGGGAGGCTCCCTTGAGCCCAGGAATTTGAGGCTACATTGAGCTATAATTGTATCACCACACTCCAGCCTGGAGAACAGAGTGAGACCCTGTCTCAAATAAATAAATACAGAAAATAAAATAAAATATGTGAAGCACTCAAAAGAGCACTAATTAAGTATTTATTATTGTTATTGAAAAAATAAATGAGCCACATCATGTGAGCTTTATTACTAAGTAATTACTATCAGGAAACAAATGAAATTTTAAAAGAGCCCTCTGAAGATGACACTTTAACCAACAGAGAAATTCTAAAAATGGGCATATGAATTTATAGTAAATGGTGGGTAAGTTTTGTGGGTTCCATCAAATCCTTCTTCAGGACTTGATCCTCTTTCTAAGCATAAGGCTGAAACTAACTAAATAAGGAGGAACACAGTACAATATTTGCCTGCAACTGTGGTCAATTAATCACACAGTCTTTTTTCATCTATGAAATAGTAAGATGATATATACTGTATTATAATTATGGTATATTAAAAATACCTATATGGCCAGGCGTGGTGGCTCACACCTGTAATCCCAGCACTTTGGGAGGCCGAGGCAGGTGAATCATAAGGTCAGGAGTTCAAGACCAGCTTGGCCAAGATGGTGAAACCCCATCTCTACTAAAAATACAAAAATTAGCCAGGCCTGGAGACAGATGCCTGTAATCCCAGCTACCCAGGAGGCTGAGGCAGAGAATTGCTTGAATCCAGGAGGTGGAGGTTGCAGTGAGCTGAGATCAGCCACTGCACTCCTGCCTGGGGGACAGAAAGAGATTCCGTCTAAAACAAAAAAAGCTATATAAGAATATCTAAGTCAGAAAGTGAGATGACAGGTATACAGCCTACATAAAAATTAATTGCCTATATGAAGACTGAAAGACATTGCCTATATAAACACAGGAAGTTGAGCTTGGCAGTGTTGTCTCTTTATTCTCACTCAATTTACTTGGGTCCCTTTTAGGCTCTGTGCTAGAAAAGTATCATATGCTAACTGTGGTTGCTTGCAACACTGAGAATAAAACAGAACCCTGATTTCAAAGAGTCCAGAGCACAGAGGGAAGGCGACCCTGTAAACCCAGTGAACACTGCCATGATGGCCACCAGGGGACAAGCAAGAGTTCCCGAGGTTGCTGGGACCCAGACCCTTATTAACTCCATCTGAAGTGGGTGTGGGGTCTGTTGGGGAGGGCTTCTCCACTCAGCTGCTCTGACCCAGAGACTGGTCTTGTGGTCAGGAACACATCCAGGAGAGCAGGAGAGCTCTGAAACTGATCTAGAGTTTTGGCTCTGGTTTAGGTACACCTAAGCTGGCCCCGACACATTCAAACCTCAATGAAACTCAAACCAAATGTGCTATTTTCCAACTTGTAAGCTGACCCTAGGGCTGCCTGCGCTTCTCGGAAGTTCTCTAAATTAAAGATCTAGAGCCAGGATAAACCACTAGGTTTTCTTGGAATGCCCATTACTTCTGCAATCACCTCTTATCTGCCTGCCTGCCTGCTTCAAAGTATAAAGAAATTTTATACTTTTGGAGGTCTAGTCTAAACCTCCTCTCCCTCAAATTGCTTTCCAGTCCCCTGTCTGTGTTAATCTTTCCCAGCCAACCATACCCTGTCCCCGATGTACTCTTTTAAAGTCACAAAATACATTCATCATATTTTTCAGGCATAATTATTTATCTTGTTGTATGTTTCTTACATTTGATAACACACAGCACCATAATAGAAAAAATAAGAATATGTTCTTTCGGGGGGAAAAGGGGAGTTTTCTGCTTTGTTTTTAATGTTTCTCATGGACACTCGAGCCACAATCGCAGACTCATACTCTGAAACAGAGGCCCTAAAAAATGGAGTGAATACAGTATTTGAAATGGAACAGGTCTGGTGTTTAGGACAAAGGGAAAAAGGGATCAGAATACAAGCACATCTCTATATTGTAATTTGAGTAACGTAGGGAAGCATTTCCAACCAACTCTGGCACCATAATCTGCCTACAGTTCTTTCTACTGCACACTAACCTGACTGGAGACTCACTTGGTTAAATGACCACTCTTTTGGAAAAAGTAAATATCACCTAATGAGGTATCAGTCACTCATAGAAGGTATACAATTATGTTTAAAGACAAGCAGATGCTAAGGGAAACACGTTAAATAGGAAATCAATGAAACATTTGCCGTTTATTAGCTGAATAACTTTAGAAACAATCTCTCCCAGCTCTTAGACCCCCAGAATATCTCTCCAAAACAGGGATAATAAAGTTTTCTTTCAGTGAACTGGAGTGAGAATATGGATAAGGTTTATGTGAAAGTACATGAAGCAGTAGGAGCTCATGTGGTAGGTTCCTACTATTCATATTGTAGGGACTCCCTGCAACATGGATAGCTAGTTTATCATTCATTAATTCATTACCTAACACCTATTTATCACATACCTACTATATGCTAAGTGCTATGGGTACCGTAGTAAACAAAAAAAGAATAGTTCCTATTTTCATGATGGGAACGATGAATATTTAGCAAATCATAGCAAAATTAAATAATTGCTGCTGTGACATATGAAGAAAGAACTATAGAGCACCAAAAGTATGAATAACAGGGAGATAACACTTAAATCTTTTGAGTGGTTGGTTAGAAAGGACTTCAGCAATGAGAATCTATACAGGAGGGAAGAAGAAATTGTGGAACATGATGCTTCCTGGGTGATGCTTGTCCAGCCAAAGACCTGCTTAAGATAATAGAGTTTAAGGGTGAGGCAGAGGTAGCGACTGGGATGGGCATGAGAATAGATAAGGAAAGTCTCTAAATTACAAGTGAAAGATAAGATATGGCTACTGGGCATTGTCCCAGCACAGTCCTAGGACAAAAACAAGCAGCTATTAAGGTACAGTCTATTTTTGAAATGTTAATAAATAAGATCTTTTTTCCTTAAAAGCTTCTCAGTTGTCCCTCTTCTGGTTCTTACCTCCCTCATTTTCATCCCAATCCCTGGGAAGCCTATACTCCTAGCCATAGCAGAAGAATATATCAGAACAGAAAGTAAAGCACATAAAAAATTTTCCTAGATCATGTTTCCAAAGACAAAGTCTTTAGGTACAGAAAGCACTCCAGACATAAGCTAGTATTTGAGACCAAGGGATATAAAGGAATGTTGAGCTTCCCAAATCATGGAGATTGAGGAAGGTAGAGTTCCCCATAATGCCTATGTCTCAACTCAAATATACAAAATATCTTCCTAGCTGGGGGAAGGGAAAGAGAGTTTGTGACAAAACAGTGAGAGTGAGTCTAGAGGAGACACTCATTCTGCCCCCAAAATGTGGCCGAGCCCAAGAGAGGCTGAAAACTCCAAAAATAAAGAACCTTATAGAACCTCAAAGAATTGACAAAACCCTTCAGGAGGTACTGGCTGAATGGCTGGTCAAGACACACATGGTAAGTCTCACAAGCCCTGTGAAATGATCTGATAGTTCTTGTGCTCGCAGACTCTACATGCAAATAGTCGATGGAGCCAGAGCCAATAGGACAAGACATAGGCACAAGGCACATCAGCACAGCAAGCCACAGAGGCGAGTGACCAAGCCGCAACAGGATAATAGAGACCTCAGAACTTCCTATTTCAGAGAATTGTGTAGAGGATATCTAGGAATCACTAGGGCATTGAAGACACTGAATTGACTGAAACGAAATAACACTTCTTTCATGAAATGGAGGATTAGAGATACAAATTAGTTGTTACATAAAAATGAAAAGTCATATGTCTGCATACCTAAGTTTGTGAACTGAAATTTACACCTACTACACCTATTTCACAACCAGTTCTTAGATGCCAGGTTTGCTTTTCCCTCACCTGAGCTGTTCCCAGACTCCTTTATTCCAACTCAAATTTCTGCACTCCTGTTAAGCCCCAGGAGTGGGGCTTAACAGGAGTGGGGCTTAACATCTTTGATTACTGCAAAGATGCTTTCCAAAGGGAAATCAAATCATTACAGATTTTGCTATTATTATTGTGAGCCTATGTATCCTGCTGTGAAGTGGCCTCCATTTAATAGGCTGCAAAAAAAAAAAAAAGATGAAAAGGACAGCAATTATGATCCTCCACAGATGCAGGAACTGAGCTCGGGCCCCAGCAACTGGAAATCTGTATATCCTGGTGTTGGCAAAGCTTTTAGCAGTTCTGCCTGGAGTCTTTCTTTGAAGTGTGTCCAAATGGGACTCCGAATGCCAAACACTAGCCACTCCTTGCTCTCTACTACAGGACTAGAAAACATGCTTTTGTTCGATGGCATGTCATCTAAGGTGGTTTTTAGCTTTTAAATAAAAAAAGATTATTTGAGCTTCAAAGCTAGTTGTTTCTTGGCAAAGGGTAACACAAATTCTTGGGGGAAGAGAAAAAGGATGAAAATTCTGAGTCTTTCTGGTTCCCTCTGGAGTTCCTTTTTAGGTCACTTTCACCAATTAGCTCCCAAAGATCCTTGCCGACAGCAATTTATAGATGAAAATCCAAACCAAATGAGCCCCAGCTGTGGGACAAAGGCTTCCATGGCAAAGCAGGGAACAGATTAGAAGCTGGCTTAAACATGCACACAGACAGACACACACACATACACACACACACACACACACACACACACACACACACGCCCAGTGGGAATTTAGCTAAGGAAACTCAAGGAGGTCTGGGCTCCAGAGAATAAGTTCTGAGTCACTCCAGCTATTTCCCATCTTTCTCTGTCATTTTTTCCTTTTTTGTTTTTTTGTTTTTTTTTTAATTCTGCATGGCCTGATTCTAGAGCCCTAATTCAATCTTTCTTCATGCTACATTGAGTCACTTGGCCTTGAAATCTGAGCATGGTTAAGAGTTGAAAATCATTCTAGCATCTGTTTCTACCAACCTCCTGGTATACCACTATTTTGTCCTTATAAAAAGAAGATAAAAATGTCACAGGCAGAACTTGGAAGAAAAATTCAAGTAAATAGAACAATAAACTTCATAAATAGAAAGTGCTTTTAGAGTATGTCCCAGGCAAGGTTATGCATTGTTTTGAAAAGAGCTGAACTTTAATAAACAAAATGTTGCCCTCTACATGCTTTTTATAATGGTAGCCCCATTGCTACTAGCTTTTTAGTTAGCTTGGGAGAATTGTGTTTTTCATGTCTTTTTGCCAAAACTTGATATTCATAGAAATGATACTGTGCTCAGGATACCTGAGATCAGACCAGAGGAATTTCTCTAAATAGCAAAGGGACCAAAAGGTCATTGTAGTACCTGCAGAACATTAGAGAAAAGAGAGAGTTAGAAAAACCACATCAGCACAATGCTTGTATCTGAGCTATATGAGTTTGCTAGGACTGCTATAACAAAATGCAACAGACTGAATGACTTAAACAACAGAAATTTACTTTCCCGCAGATATGGAGGCTAAGAGCCCAAGATCGAGGTGTTGGCAAGTTTGATTTCTCCTGAGGTCTCTCTCCTTAGTTTGCAGATGGCCACCTTCTCACTGTGTTCTCCCGTGGTCACTCCTGTGTTTACACATCCCTGGTGTCTCTATGTGTGTCTAAATGTCCTCTTCTTATAAGGACACCATCCTGAGGTAACAGGATGTTAGGAGGTGGCACAACTCAGCCCATAACAGTGTCTTCACTAATATTTAATTCTGCTGAGTGTTATAGGCACAATCCACATGTTTGGGGTATTAAAAGAAAGTGGGCCACATAGGTAACAATACTCAGATAATAAATAATCAAAATTTGTAGTCATGTTATTAAATTAAGATATTTTCCCTGTATATTGCAGAACATGCTCTTGTCACCTACCCCTTGCCCCCAAAAATCCCTATGGTACGATAAGCTCTGTGGCTCTCAGCCAGCAAGCTCTGTCTCCCTTTGGTCTAAGAACTGGAAGTAAGGAATGCCTGATACAAGCGGCAAGGGTGCAGTGAAAGGGGGGTGAGGAGGACTCAAAAATCCCTATAGCCCCTCTTTCTCCTTCACAGGTCTCTTCTTTCTAATTCTCTCCACTCCCAAAAAGTGGAGATTTCTAAGTTTGACGTCTAGAAATAGATGGTGCTATAATTCTTACATATTCCATCCAATTCAATAGATCAAGATTGTATTAAGCAAATATTTTGGACTAGATACTACGTCAAGAACTGAAGGTGACAAAGAACTGGGTTTGAATGAGGACTTGACCTCAAAGATCTCTATGTCTTATAGAGGGAGATGATCCCAGTAAACATAACCAACTATAATGTAAGGCAGAGCAGAATGACTGTAGGAAGAGTTAGAAACAAATACTTTGTGTAGTAGTATTTCAGTGAAAAACAAGAAACAAATACTGCTGGGAATATATAAGAGGAAAAGATCATCTCCAGCTGGTGCTGTAGGAAAAAACTCCACAGAAAAGCTGGAAGATGGGCTTTGATAAAGGTGATAGAGAAGTTGGGAAATACAGAATGAAAGAACATTTCATGAAACAGGAAAACACGTTATAAGTAGTACAACCAGGAAATATGGATGGGAGCCATTTTGTACCTGATTTGAATATCAGTTAGTGTTAATTGAGTAGACAATGGGGAGCTATTTAGGTTTTAAGGAAAGGTGTTAGACTGTCTTTGTTTTGTTTTATAGAGATTAATCTAACAGCAATATATGTAATGGGTTGGAAGAGGGATCTGGAAAAAGGGATACTGGATTAGAAGTGATTGAAGTATCCTAGGAAGGATTAATATAAGGCCAAATTCTTGGGAACAGTGAAAATGGGGAAAAGGAAGTCGATTTGAGAGAATCTTTCAGACATTTGGCATTAAACACAAATTGGGGTAGGGTGGCAGAGATAAGAAAAAGGACTTCCTATATAACAAAAGGAATAGAGAATTTTGTAGAAGGAAGTGATGACAAAAAAGTGTTGCAGACAGTCTTCAGAGATGGCTGTGCAAGGCCATTCTTGCATTGCTACAAAGAAATACCTGAGACTGGGTAATTTATAAAGAAAAAAGATTTGATTGGCTCACTGTTCTGCAGGCTGTACAGGAAACATGGCACCAGCATTTGCTCAAGTAGCTTTTACTCATGGCGGAAAGTGAAATAGGAGCAGGCATGTCACATAGCAAAAACAAGGGCAAGGGAGGTGGGGAAGTGCCACGCAGTTTTAAAGGACCGGGGAGAACTCACTGGCTTCCACGAGGACAGGACCAAGCCACGAGGGATCTGTGCCCACGACCTGAACACCTCCCACCAGACCCCATTCTAACACTGGGGATTACAATTCAACATGAGAGTTCGTGAGGACATATATTCAAACCATATCAATGGCCGCAGGCAGTCTCTGTTCTCCTGGTACCAGCATGTTAGTACTCACCCCAAGAGCTGTGGCATATTTCCCCTCCCCTTGAATGTGGGCCAGCCTCGAGACTTACTTTGGCACATAGATTGTGCCTGTTGTGACATTCTAGATTTTTTTTTCTTTATCCATTCATCTTTGTTTATTTATTTATTTATTTATTTATTATTTATTTTTTTTTTGAAAGAAAGAAAAAGAGAAGAAAGTGAGAGTGAAAGAAAGAAAAAAAAGAATGTAAGAGAGAAAGAAAGAGGAAGAGAAAGAGGGAGAGAGAATGGGATTCTTGTTTTATTGCCCAGGCTAGAATGCATTCTAGATTTCTTAGCACAGTTCTTAAGAGAAGACAGCTCCTCCTGGAACCCAGCTGCCACG
>CAUYLG010038630.1:0-64998 GCA_963573385.1 Cacajao melanocephalus
TTCATTGTTTAAGGAATTTTTATTAAAGCAAGAATTGTATAATCCAAATTACGTTTCCTTGCTCAGTTTTCAATTCTGTCACTTACAAAAGAACTGACATTTTGAGCTATTCCACAGTAAAGAATTACAAAATTAAAGAAAGGAATGCTTTAAATTTTTGTACTTTGCTAAAAATTCTTTTTCCCAGGGTCTATAAAACATTAATTTTTTATATTTTACTTTTTGTTGTTGTTTTTTGTTTTTGAATCAGTAAGTAATCTAGGACTAGCATTATGTTTGCTAGACCTGGCATTTGCTCGGTACATAAGGTTCAAAGTTTCCTTCCTTTTTTTTTATTTTATATTTTGCAATTTTTTTTCCCATAACATTTAAGTTTTTCGATGTTTAGATACTTTTCTTCGGTGAAGCACAAGTTTGTTTTTGTGGTCCCTGATCAATTTAAAACAGTTGGAATACCGGTGGCACTGTTAACGGCTTTCTGGGCAGCCTTTTTAGCTTGGTGGGCTTGTAGTACAGCTACAGCTTCATCAACCTTGGAACGGAGTGACTCTGAAGACTCGAGCATATGAAGAAGTTCCCTTTACGAGGCCATTTTATTTCTCTATTAAGCCAGCTTTTGGGGGGCCAGTATGGAACAAAGAGAATGAATTCTTTGGTTTGGGGCTCACTCTCACATTTCCTTTCATATATAGTGAGTTTCTTAATATAACGTGGTATTAGACGGAATTCCATGTTGGATACTGGTGCTGGAAAAGGAAACTGTATGTGAAAAATGAATTCTAATAATAAAATACTGGCTTTCTCAGAAACCAAATGTAGTCAGTTTCCATAAGGGAGTCAGTCGATGTCCTTGAGGTGTGGTGCCACATTGTGGGCTCTATGCTAGCTTTTGTTGCTGAAAGATTAGATATTGAACACGAGCAATACGTAGCTCAGCCTTAGTAACTGAGAGCTCATTCTGCTGCCCCGTGTGTAGTGTTTGTCTCTCCTGTCATTGTCACTTCATCTGTTCATTATGCCCACTCTGGGATGGCTGATCACAGAAGCTGGCTGTCACTTTTAGTCTCTTTTCTGTGGTGGATGTTATCTGTCGTTGTTTACATGTCATACAGAAATCTATAAATCTACACACTTTATGTTCATTACCGTATATTTATCTATTTGCCTCAACTCAGACCTCATTGTCTATTATTTTTTCATCCTTTTCCTTCTAGGCCTTAGACTAATCACTCAGGCCATCTGCAACCATACATATACTAACTTCAGGTAACTTCTCTTTGCACATAAAATGGATGACCAGGAGCATTCCTATAGCTCTGCCCATTGGGAAGAATTTTTTTCACCATTATCTTTCAAGGCTATCTCTGAAAAAGTCTGCTGTATAATGCAGCTGTCACCCATTTGGGGCTTGCTCTCACGTAACAAGCTGACCCACCTATAAACCAAAATAGTATTTTACCAATCTTCTTTCAGTTGATTATTTAGAATATCTATACAAACACAGATGTCAGCTAAGAGAGAGGCAATGGTGCAAGAGTGGAAGACATGGGGTACTGGAATAAAATGAATGTGTTTTGTGTATCTCACAGGTCATTTTCAAGCTTAATTTTATGAACAATTTGAAGTTATGGGCCTTTATTTCCTTCAAGTCCTCTAAATAAATTTTATTTATATACTATGCCAAGTTTCTTCTAAAAGATAGTATCATCAAAGTGCCAAAAGAAAAATAACCAAATAATAAAATCTACCTAAGGGCCTTGGGAGGCAAAATTTTGAACTGTACCCACAGACTCACATAGCTAGATTGTCACTTTTTAAGAAAAAAAAAAATCAATTTGTGTATTGCAAACCCTTTATTTAACATTTGTAGAATACAAACTCACTAAGTGTGTGCTGAGTTTATGAATCAATGTTTTACAAGTATAATTTAGACAGACATTCTGTCACTGCTCACTGTACCGGTCAATCGCAAATGATGTCGGGAAAAAGGTAAGAACAAGAGAAGACATTTTTGAGGCCTCTTTGGACTGTTTATCAACTTCAGCATAACACAAAGGAGACTAAACAAAGCTGCAGTTGCAACGTAGGCTAAAAGGGCTGCAGTCGCAATGTAGGCTAAAACTAGTTACTATTTGCTGCTGTTAAGGATTAGCAGCACTTTCTAAGTGCTGAGTTTCAGGCACTGTGCCTAACTAACTCTTTACATACGTAATGTATTTCAGTCTTGAAGACCAACTTCAGGTTGAAAATGATCAGTACTGGTTTACAAAGAGAGTAGCGGAGGTCAAGCAGTTAATTAAAATACTCCAGGTTACACTGAAGCCAGGAATCAAGATCAGGTGTAAATAAATTTGAATCCCATATGACTGATGAATGCTACACAATCATTTATTTAGTTCCTGTAGTATAAAATAATTTCTAGTGAAAACAATAATAACAGCTCTTATTACCAAAAACTTACACTGTTCTGAGATTTTGTTCTGTGTCACCTTTATTTAAATTTCACAAGAACACTATGGTTGATAACTACCAGTGTTTCTGTCTTAATGGTAAGTAAAATAAAGCATAGGAATAAAGTCAGTCTGCCAAGGTGGCACAATCAGTAAGTGGCTGAAGTGAAATTAGACTTCCCAGACTGTTACTCTTGAACACTAAGAATTTCCTGGTAGTGGGGGCTTAATATCAATAAATACTAACAATAAATGATCTGGGGTCATTTTAAAGTTCTACTTAAAAAATAACTTTTGGTGCTTTCAAATTCTGATTTCCACTACGATGAACACAGGACTTAAAAGTCATTCTCATCCACATTCATCAACCAACCAACCAAAAAACTAAATAAACTAAAAACAAATTACTTAAATCCATGAGAACTGAGCTGGACAAACCACCAACCTTAAAAACCAACCATAAAAACAAGAGAAACAGGCAAATACAAAGAATATAGTTTGGCTTCCCTACAGATGAAGCCTCTGGAGGCAGTAATTCATAAGAATGCTTAACTTTGACCAGTTCTTGGAGGCTTACTTCAGACTACTTGACAGCGGATTTTGAGAGCCAATCCCCAGGGCACCAAACTTTTGTGAATTTTACCTCCAGGAGATCCACACACTGCTCAAGGTAAAGATTTAAAAACAGTTTAGCACTGGGATCAAAAAAAGTAACCATTAAGAAATACCTTGAGGAAAAGAAATCATTTAAAATAATCCAAAGCATTCCCCACAACAGAAGCCTACCTAGCAAGTAAGGGAAGTAACTTCACCAGAGCACTGACTTAGGGAAATAAATTACCCAAATCCAGCCCTTTCTAGCCTTACTGCCTATCATAAATAGGAAAAGCAACCAAGAAGTGCTTGTGAAGGTTACAGTCAAGGAACACAAATCCATTTTAAGACTGAGACTTAATCATAAGGTTATACACTGCTTCATCTTTCCTGCCCTTGTCCACCACAGAGTTCCAGTATAGTAACAGCAGATTACAGCTGAAAGAACTGCAAGCCTCAGACTTTATTTAAGAAGGAGATTCGAGGGAAATTCAAAAAAAGCAGAGAGACAAAAACAAGGACAATAGAGGCAACTGAAGCCTGTAGCAAGTACAACTGCAGAAAACAGTAAACACAGATAAGTTCTTAGCCAAATAAACATAAAATCTCACACTAAAGGCCTACATACTTTAGTTCCTATTATCCAATGCATTATTTCCAATTTATACCAAAAAATTACAAGACATGCTAAAAGCAAAGAAAAAAATGAGCTACAGACAGAGCAAATACCACCAGTCAATATTTTGAAATTACCAGATTCTAAATGTAAAGTAACTATGATGAATATGCTAAGAAATTAAATGGTAAAAGTAGGTAACATGCAAGAATATTTGAGTAATGTAAGCAGAGAGATGTAATCTCTAATAGAATCAAATGGAAATGTTGAAAATCATAAACACTGTCACAGATACGAAGAATGCCTTTGATAGATCATCAGTAGGCTAGACAGCCAGTATGTTAAAAGAAACATAACCAAATTAAAAAATAATTAAAAATGAGATAGAATATCCAAGTATGGTAAGACAATTACAAAAGGTATAACATACATATAATAAAAATATGAGGAGGAGAAAAAAGAGAAAGAAGAAACTACTTGAAATAATAATGGCTGAGTATTTTCCAAAATTAAGGTAAAAAATAGAACCACAAATGCAGGAAGTTCAGAGAATGCCAAGCAGAAAAAATCCAAAAGATATACATTGAAGCATATTATATGCAAACTATAGAAAAATTACAGGCAAAGAGAAAACTGTGAAAGAAGTCAGAAAGAAAAACAAAAGAAAACAAGAACAACAGCAAAAAACACCTTACCTATAGAGAAACAAAGAAAATTGTTATATTGGACTTATCTTCAGAAACATGCAAGAAAGAAAAAAAAAATGAAGGAAAATATTTAAAGTGTTCAAAGAAAATAAAAAACAAAACACTGGCAAATTAGAACTCTGTATCCAATGAAATTATACTTCAAAAGTGAAGAAGAATAAAGACTTTCTCAAACAAAAACTGAGGTTAGTAATTGCAGCCATCAGATCAGTCTTGCCAAAAATGATAAGAGTAGTTCTTCAGAGAAAGGAAAAATAATATAGGTCAGATATATAGAGAGAAATAACATAGGTCAGATATATAGAGAGAACTTGGATCTTCTTTAAGAAGGAAGTCCCGAGAGTAATAAAAAGGTAAATAAATCTTTTTCTTATTTCTGATGTAACAGACACCTGTTCACAGCAATAACACCATGTTATGTAAGTATTTCTATCTGTATGTATATTCATACACCCACAGCATACGGATAAGTAAAAAAATAGAAATAATGTTATAAGAATTGAGGGAGAAATTTAAAGTATTCTGTTGATTTATATGTGCACTATCTTTGAATCAGTATAGTTTTTTGAAAATATTCTTAGACTTAGATAGTGTTTGTTCACAGATGACATCACTGTTTATATAGAAAATCTCAATGAATTAGCTCCTCTTCATAAAAATCCTATAATAGGTGGTTTTAGCAAGATTGAAGGATACAAGGTCAGTATACAAAAGTCAGTTGCTTTTTAGGTAGTAGCAATGCACAATTGGAATTTAAAATTTTAAACACACTGTTTGTATTAACACCAGAAAAGAGACACATGCAATATACAGAGAGGATACCATATGTATTAGAGAAAATCTACAAAACCCTGATTTAATCAAAGAAGATCTTTTAAAATGAAAAGATACTTTATGTTCATGAATAGAAAGACCTAAAAGATGTTTAATATGTCAGTTTTCCTCAAATTGATCTATAAATTCAATATAATCCCCATGAAAATCCCAGCAAGTTATTTTGTGGATGTCAACAAATCAATTTTAAAGTTTGTAAGGAAAGAGAAAAGACCTAGTGTGATCAACACAATACTGAAGAACAAAGTCAGAAAGATGACATTGTCTTACTTTAAGACTTATAAAGCTACAATATTCAAGATAGTGTGGTATTGGTCAAGTAATAGACAAATTGGTAAGCAGAGCAGAATACAGAACAAAACAAATATTGTCAACTTATCTATTTCAAAAAAGCAAAGGCAATTTAATGGAGAAAGGATAATCTTTTCAACAAATGGTATCAGAACAATTTGATACCTACGTGCAAAAGTATGAATCTAGACAGAGCCTTACACATTGCACAAAAATTAATACAAAATAAATCTAATTGCAAAACACAAAACTATAAAACTTTTAGAATGCAGCATAGGAAAAAACCTGGATGACCTTGGGTTTGGCAGTGAACTTTTAGATGTAACACTAACAGGGTGATTAAAAACAAATTGGTAAGATGGACTTTTATTAAAATTAAAAAGTATAAATGATAGTCCAGAAAACCTTACTAGCATCAGCTAATTGTAAGAAATGTACCAAATAAATGTAAGATGTTAATTACAGGAAAATTTCTCTGTCTGAGATTGGTGTGGGACAGATATACTAAACTTTATGTACTTTCAGCTAAATTGTTCTGTAAATATATAAAAATTGAAAAATAAATTTTATTCAAATAAAATTTTAAAATTATATTAAAAGTGAGTTTTATTAAATATTTTTAAAATTTATTAATTGCATTTCCTTATGAAAAAGCAATCTGTTAATTTTAGGACATTCAATAAAATAAAATATAAGCAATAGAAGAAAATATTCAAAATCACTTCTGATCCTTACATGGAGAGGTAAGCACTGTTACCATGTTACATATGCATACTTTTATTTTTTAATTCTGATATTTTATAAAATGAATTCATATTGTATATACTAATTTTTATTATCCTTTTAAATTTAATATCATTTTTGTGATCATTTTATGGGTTGTTAAATATTTTTCCCAAACAATATAATTTTAGATATTTATATTGTTTCTGGTTTTTCCCCATAATGAGCAACAACGTACTGAATGTCTGTGTATCTAATGCCTAATCATATTTTAAATTATTACCTTAAGAAAATGCATAGTACTAGAGGCATAATTTCTATATCTAATAAAATTTACAACTGTAATGATTTTAGCTTTATATTGCCTAATTTCCTACCACTTAAACTAACTTCTATTTCATTAATAGGAAATGAGAAATTAGCCACATTCAACTCTAATCAACATGGAAACTTTTCATTTCTTTTGAAACCTCTTTGATTTAGATATTATAATAAAATAAAACCCAGATAATTAGGTTATTAGTTAGCTCGGTCATGAGTCTTTCTACTACAGCTTTCAGGAAAACGCCTTCAGTTAACTAGCTTTTGATTATGAAGCTCAGTATTTAAACATCTAGAGCATAATAGAAAAATTTACCCAGAGTGTTCCAACACTCATCACACATTTGTATCCTCTAAAGGATCAACTATTCAGCATCTTTCTGTTTTCAACTTGCTTTCTCCTATTTTTTAACTTGATAACTTCTACTTTCCTTAAGAAGTAACTTTCATAGGGAGGCTGAGGCAGGAGAATTGCTTGAACCCAGGAGGTAGAGGTTGCAGTGAGCTAGGATTGTGCCACTGCACTCCAGTTTGGGTGACAGAGCAAGACGCCATCTCAAAAAAAAAAAAAAAAAAAAGAAAAGAAAAGAAAAGAAAAGAAAAAGAAATAACTTTCAGTATTGACCAAAACCATGTAAGTGAATATGCATTATTTAAGGGAAATCTAATAACTAACATGCACTCCACCTACCAATCTGATAGCAATATACAGTGCCCCACAGTAATGAAACTGATTAGAAAATGCAGAGAAACTGGTATTAAAATTGAGAAAGTCTAATAAAAATTTACACTGGATTAAATAATGAAAATAATATTCAGTAAGAAACTAAACCTTAGTCTTTAAGCTTTTCAGTAGAATTGATAAATTAGAATGACAAGAATAGGAAAGAAGCTACAAGAAAAACATGTTAGATCCTTTTTCTACTGCAAGTTTCTTTTTTTAAACTTTAAGTTCAGGGGTACATGTGTAGTTTTGTTATGTAGGTACACTCATGTCACAGTGGTTGTACAGATTATTTCTTCACCCAGGTATTAAGCCTAGTACCCCTTAGTAATTTTTCCGGCTCCTCTCCCTCTTCCCAACCTCTACCCTCAGGTCAGCCCCAATGTCTGTTGTTCACCTCTATGTGTCCATGTGTTCTCATCATTTGGCCCCCACTTAAAAGTGTACAGCAAAAGGAACAGTCAGCAGAGTCAACAGACAACCCACAAAGTGGGAGAAAATCTTCACAATCTATACCTCTCACAAACAACTAATATCCAGAATGTACAATGAACTCAAATTAGTAAGAAAAAAAAATCCTATCAAAAAGGGGGCTAAGAACGTAAATACACAATTCTCGAAAGAAGATATACAAATGGCCAACAAACATATGAAAAGATGCTCAACATCACATAATCAGGGAAATGCAAATCAAAAGCACAATGAGATACCACCTTACGCCTGCAAGAATGGCCATAATCACAAAATGAAAAAAAGTAGTTGTTGGCGTGGATGCAGTGATCAGGGACCACTTCTACACTGCTGGTGGGAATGTAAACTAGTACAGCCACTATGGAAAACAATGTGGCGATTCCTTAAAGAACTGAAAGTAGAACTACCATTTAATACACCAATCCCACTACTGGGTATCTACCCAAAGGAAAAGAACTCATTATTTGAAAAAGATACTTGCACCTGCATGTTTATAGCAGCACAATTCACAATTATAAAACTGTGGAACGAACCCAAATGCCCATCAATCAATGAGTGGATAAAGAAGCTGTGATATGGCTGGGTGTGGCGGCTCACACCTGTAATCCCAGCACTTTGGGAGTCTGAGGCAGGCAGATCATCTGAGATCAGGAGTTTGAGACCAGCCTGGCCAACATGGTGAAACCCCATCAATACGAAAAATACAAAAAGTAGCCAGGTGTGGTGGTGGACTCCTGTAATTCCAGCTACTCGGGAGGCTGGGGCAGGAGAATCGCTTGAACCCGGGAGGTGGAGGTTGTGGTGAGCCAAGATCGCACCACTGCACTCCAGCCTGAGCAACAAGAGCGAGATTCTGCCTAAGAAAAAAAAAAAAAAGAAATGGTGGTGTATATGTATACAATGGAATACTACTCAGCCATAAAAATGAATGAACGAACACCATTTCCAGTGACCTGGATGAGATTGGAGACTATTATTCTAAGTAAAGTAACTCAGGAATGGAAAACGAAACATCATGTGTTCTCACTGGTATGTGGGAGCTAAGCTATGAGGACGCAAAGGTATAATACAATGGACTTTGGGGACTTGGGGGGAAGAGTGGGAAGGGGAGACAAAGGATAACAAATATAGTGCAGTGTATGCTGGTTGTATGATTGGTGCACCAAAATCTCAGAAATCACCACTACAGAACTTACTCATGTAACCAAATACCACCTGTACCCCAATAACTTACAAAAAAAGATCAGTGTCCTACTTCTGGTATAACAAAGTATTATCATACAGGACCTAACCTTTATGCATATGAGAACCATAAACAGGTCAATTTAAAAAAAAAAAAAAAAAAACCCACAGTGACACTAAGTGAGCAACAGTAGACAGGTTTTGGGAGGGGTAAGAACTTGGAAAAAAGGATAGCTTGTATGATTTTCTATTTTTTTTTAGGTTTTAGTCCAAGTCAGCTGCACACAAAGCAGCTAAAACTTTGAAAACGTGATTGTGGGTCCTGATGAGCAAGAGAACCGAATCTGAGACAATTAACAGATGCTCAACAGTAGAGGGGATCAAGTAAAGTTGAAGCTAGAAATATTAATAAAGACCAAATAGTTTTGTCTAAACTCTGCCCAAATCTGTTTCACTCCTGTTTGTTATACTTTCACACGTGCTCATTACAGACTCCAGCAAAGGGTAAATAGACTAAACTGAGATTTGAGATAAATAATTTTTAGTTGAATTTCTACAAGTTAACTGCCTGTTAATAAAAAGAATATAAAATTAAAGATTTTACACATAAAAAAAGCAAAGTTCTAAGACTCTGACTTAAAAATACTCAAAATACAATCTAAAAGTTATTCTACATATGAAAAAACAAAAATATTTACCCATTTGGAATAGAAAAAGACAATCCTGAGATAATTGATATTACAATTGGCAGACATATATTTTTAGCAGCAATTGTACAATATTCAAGAATCTAAGAAGAATTCTGCTTACAATGAATAAAACAAAAGGAAATATCAGAAAATATGTAGCAACAATTAAAAAAGAAACCAAATGGATATTACATACGTACAACATACAAAATCTGAAATTTCTTAAAAAGCAAACTCTTAACAAATAATGTACATGAGAGAAAATAAACCTTATCCATCAAGTGATAATAATGAAATAAAAAAGAATAGTATGGAACTATAGAGAAAGATCTAATATTGATGTAATTAAAGTCCCAGAAGAAGGCAAGAGTAAGAATATAGTAGGAAACATTTTTAAGAAAACAGTGTTCAACATTTTTTCAACTTGGTGAAACATACAAACATTTATGATATTTTGCAAATATCAAGCAGAATAATTAGGAGCAAAACCACACCTAAGGCACATTAGGTGAATCTACAAATGTCAAAGATAGAAAAAATCTTGAAAGCAGACAAACCCCACCACCAGCAGCAGGTTATCTACAGAGGAAGAGTCATTTGAATTAACACTGATTTCTCATGAGAAAATCTGCAGGGAAGAAAGCAGTGAACTAATCTCTTGAAAGCAATAATTAAAAAAAAAACAACAATTCTATATTCTATAAACAGCAAAATTACCTTTTAAGAATGAGTATGAAACAATGCTACTTTCCAAAAAAAAGAAGAAAAACTAAGATAATTTATATCCAACAGACAACTAGTACCATAAGAAATGTTAAAGGAAATTTTTCTGGTGAAACAAAACTATATATAATAAAAATTCAGAACTTTAGGAAAGTATGAAGAGCATTGGATATAGTAAATATCTAGGTAAAAATCAAATATTTTTCTTTCCTTTAACTAAAAAAAAAAATACAATGATTTAAAACAAACATTATTATGTTGTCTCCAGGGGGTTACAATTTTATGTATTTGTATATATATAACTGTAACACAAAGGTGGTTAGAAGTTTTCTACATCAAATGTGAAATGGTACAGTATCAACACTAAATACACAGAAAAATTAAAAACGTGTATTATAATCCGTAGAACCACTACTAAAAATTAATGTAAATGGTGAAGTTGAAAAAGCCTATTGTAGCATTAAAACAGAATACTAATAATACTGAACTAATCAAGTTAGAACGTAGGAAAGAAATAACTAAAAAATAGAAACAAGTAACAGAAAATGAAAAGCAAAAGGGTAGAACTAAATCACAACTATATGGATAATCACATTAAATATTAATGGACTAAGCACTCCAATTAAAAGTCAGTGATTATCAGAAAGGATTAAAAGAACGTGAAAGACTTAACTATCTGTTATCTCTAATTGATTCCCTTTAAATACAAAGACAGAGATAAGTTGAAAATAAGTCAATAGAAAAAGGTTTGTCACTGGTTTACAGCAACCTTAAGAAGGCTGAGATGGCTATGTTAATATCATAGGCAACCTATTCTTTGAAAGAAAAATATTTCCAGAGGTAATAAGTAATATTTCATAATGATAAAATGTTCATCAGGAACCAATACAATTATGTAGGTTTATGTGCCTAATGCAAGAACTTTAAAACATATGAATCAGAAACTGACAGTGTTTTACAATCACAGCTGGAAATTTTAACATCACTCTGGTCAAGTGATAGAATGCCTAGACAAAAAAAAAAAAAAAAAAATCAACAGATTGTTTCAGTAACAGTGTCAATCACCTTGACCTAATTGGTATTATAGAACACTCCATTCGCCAACTAGAAAAAATACATCATTTTCATGAGCCTATGACATGTTCACCAAGACAGACTGTATCCAGAAATATAAAGGAAGTCTTAATAGATTGAAAATAATTAAATAATATAGAGTACATTATCTGGTGAGAAGGGATTAAAACCATACAATTCTTTGAATAACTAAACTTTTATGTGACCCATGGGTCAAAGAAAAAAAAAATCACAAATAAAATTGAAAATTATTTCAAGCTGAAAGGTAGTAATGGTTCAGCATATTAAAATTTGTGGGTTACAGCTTAGTCTGTGATAAAAGGGAAACTATAGCTTTAAATACTTATATTTGAGATGAAATAATCATCACTCTGTATCAGAGATAAAGGAGAAATCTAACAGAATGAGGTAAATTTTAAGTTCCCTAATGCCATAACAGGTAATCTGATGTTTTTGGAAAAATGATTACTACTTAGACTTTTTATTTTTTAAATATTTGTTTTCTCTGGGCCCCCAAAAAAGTCCCAGTATTTAGTTCAGTAGACAAATTTGGATTGTGAAAACCTGCTTTTTTCATTTCTTTCTTACTTCTCTATGCCCCATCACTTGACTGTGGGTTCTTGATTGCTGGTTCCTAAATATAGGAGGCTAAATTCATCTTTAGTCACTTTCAGTGTTCTTCTTGTTCTAGTATCTACACCAGTACTGACATAAGTAACATCACTTCCATAGAATTTTCTCATGATTAAATTCTAACAGCTCTGAAAGACTGAGGTGGGCTATTCTTACAGGCATTTCTTACCAAAGCCAAATTTCGTCTCAAGGAGTAACTGTGAAAATGTGTACCTGGCTCACAGATATCCTTCAAGTGAAGCTGAAAGTCAAGTTCAAAGCTTTTATATTTTAAGCTGGTTTTTCACCCTTAATCTTTTAATGTACTCATTTGAATGCCTGGGCTTAGTTTTCAGAATGACAAAGAGACCATGTATGCTCCTCGTATCAGTGTTGATATCTTAGAGTAGGGACCCACCCTGGACCTGACCAAAGAAGTATTATTTTAGCATTACAGCCACGAGACAAACTGCTGGAGATGAAAAACATTAGGTTGGTATTTTTTACAAGCAAAGCATTGCAAGGCATTATATTAGTGGTCAATAAGTTGTACTTCCTTCCATTATCTTACTTGGTAAAGAAATAGAGTGTATGGCATATATGTAATTTAATTTTACTGGCCATTACATAATAGACACACTTAATTTCTAAAAATGTCACTAGTGTTTCAGAGTTTGTAGGGAAACATGCCCCATCTTATGTGTGTGCTAAATTTTATTGTGTATAAATCACGGTGTTGAGGTATTAAGATATTATTATTTTGTGTTCTATTACGGGAAGTCTTTTAGGAGATCATTAGCCTATCTGTTTGAGGGAAAGGGAAAAAACTACAGGATTTTTAAAGCTAACTATTAATCACCACCATTTTATAAAGTAGTGCTAATACCATGGCGCTCTCATATTGGCAAGTTGTACTGGAGATAAAAGCCAAAAAAATTATTTAAAAGTAATATTCGATTGAGGTAAAAAGAAATCTAGGAAGACAATATTCTAGACAGCAGAAAACAAGATGAGGTCTGGACCCTATAACCAAAATTCAAATGTGGGTATAAAATAAATCTAGACCTCTTTTTCTGGCAATATATTTGCCATGGTCATATCAGAGCTTGACTAATTTTAGTATCCTTTCTCTTTTTCTTTTTCCACTTTTTTCGCTCTGGATGTGAAGGGATTAGTAACTATGGAAATCATTACAAGAAAAGGAAGCAATTAGTGAAGCAAAATCCCAAGGAGAGTAAATCAGAAACTGTCTTTGGAACTGATCCTGCTGAGTTGGATGTTTTATTTCTTGAATGTTTATTTCCTCAAATTATATAGATAAATAATTTTGGAAAATCTATTACTGGATACCATTTTACTAAGAGAGCACTTATTTTCCTATTGTATATTTTATTATTTTACTTATTTATTCAAAGCAATTAACATAAAATGTGATTTATAATTTATTTTTATTCATTAATTTATTTATTCTAAAAATCGGATAACTGGGGTGAAGAGAGTGAAATACAGTTAACACTTCCTTTAATACAAAGCTTGCTTTATACATGTTCTAAGGGTTATACAGGTATTAATCATCACACACACCCACAACCTGTAATATCTTAAAGTAGATAGTATTAGCCGGCCAAATTTACAGACAAGGAAACACGTTCAAAGAGATTTGAAAGTGACTTGCTCAAGACTAGATGAATTACAGATGGGAGAGTTTGAATTTGCTCTTGGGCGGTTTAGCTCAGCGCCTGTATTCTCAACCACTATGTTATATTAAGGGAATGTCCTTCATGAATCAGGCATTGACATTGCGTGAAAAGCCTGACAGTGATATCCAACTGCTGGTCTCAATAAACCAGACTTCAAATTCCGCTGTTCATAAGATCTCTGGTAAAAGTTGTGAGTCTTACGATGAACTCCATCTCTATATTGATTTTTGTTCCACAAAAGAGTGATTTGAATAAATGATCATTAGATATTTTAGTGCATAAAATTCCATGATTCTAAAAATAATTATCAGTATAACATCATCTAGATTTCCTTTTGATTGCTTATTATTTAAATATTTCACATTTCTTGCATTTAGAGACAGGAAGAGTAAACAGCAAATTTAGCCTTTTCTTCTTGTGATGATCTCACAAAAATTTTGTGAGAAAGAAAACTGAAAATATTAACCAAAAAAATGGTTTAATTACTGTGGTTATTCAATTAATCCTATAATTGCAAATAATAAAAGTTTCAATATATAAAGTAATATGCTAATAGACATGAATATATTTACAAAAAGCATTTATCAGAATGACATAAAACAATATGCATTATTTCATTTACGACCAGTGTGAATTTTTAGTGAATATTTCACATGGACTTTTACTGTGAAGAGAAAAATCTAGCAGAAGCAAATGAAGGTGAATCACAGAGGCACACATATTTAAATGCCAAAGCCCATTACCAAGTTATTTTCTCAAAGAAAAAATCTAGAACGTTTTCACATTGCATGCAGTTTTAAATCGTCTTTGTTTTAATGTAAAATAGTGGATTCTTTTAACATATATGTTTTGGTAAATCCAATTGCCTTTGATATTTCAGTCTGTTCACTAAGGAATATTTGACCTTATGCTATTTTATGTTTCTAAATATATGTATACATATTGAATTATGGTCAACCATGTAATTTGACAAGCTACAGTTTGTTTTCCTTTTTCTGTCATAAATTTCTCCAAAATCTTGTTAACCACAGGAATCTTCTTTGCTTTTTTATATACATATCTCCTAGTTGCTTCTATAGTTTTGGGAAAAAATTTTTATTATACTTTGAGTTCTGGGGTACACGTGCAGAATGCACAGGTTTGTTACATAGGTATACACATGCCATGGTGCTCTGCTGCACCCATCAATCCATCATCTACATTAGGTATTTCTTCTAATGCTATCCCTCCTCAAGCTCCCCACCCCTGACAGGCCCCGGTGAGTTATGTTCCCCTCCCTATGTCCATGTGTTCTCATTGTTCAGCTCCCACTTATGAGGGAGAACATGCAGTGTTTGATTTTCTGTTCCTGAGTTAGTTTGCTGAGAATCATGGTTTCCAGTTTCATCCATATCCCTACAAAAGACATGAACTCATCTTTACTTCTCTTGATACTCAGCATTTAAAAGTATGTGACAAAGGAAGTGAGAGGCAAGTATTATTTTCCTGCTGTTTTTTTTAAGCAGACAATTGCCTGCTAAGGGGAAAAATATCCTGATTAATAAAGAACTTTCTGAAAACATTCCAATAGTCAAGTTAGGGCAATTTCAGTTGAAGCGATTGAAATGCTCAACATACTGAAACATTTTTTTTTTCCCCAGGATTGTCCTGATACTATTTGTTCTGTCATATAGTGGGATTCACCTGCTACTTTTGCCATTGTTATCAGTAACCAAGCATTTTCCCTCCCATTTCCTCTCTGGGCAGTTTTCTGGCCCAGCTCAATTAAAGGACAAATCCATTGCAGTCTGCAGCCTAGGAATTATAATGAAGTCAGCTGTCAAACTCCTATCTCACAGCTGCCCCTCTGTGGGTAATCTGATGGCCACTTGTCAGCTGTTTCACCCAGTCAAGCACAGACAAAGGGCCTCTGATGGCCTGCTTTATTCTCATCAATCTACATTGAGGCAGATGTTGAAATCCCAACAGGAAAAGGTATAATTTGATTTAGGATTCAGAACTGCCTCCTCCTATTGATACATCAGATCTCTGTGAACTCGATATTCTTTTGTAACCATGAGGCCAATGACTCTTTATTTATTTCCCTAATTCCACCATTGAAAATACAGCTTTAGAATGCTCTTTGGGGATACAGAATATTACTCAATGGAATATACCACAATACAATAAATTACTAGATCACACAAGGTGGAAGGAATCCAGGTGATTTTAATTTTTAAAAGAGATTTCTATATTTTTGTAAATACTCTAAAGTGAGCCAAAAGAATCAAACAGCTGTGCATTCACTCATTAATTTTTTTTCTATCAACAAAGATACATATTAGAAAGACATGAGATTTTTTTCCTAGAATAATTAGGCAGAATATCAAACTGCAAGATCTGATTGAGAGAAATGAAGATAATTGAGACTACTTGAAGTTTTCCCTTCTCCAACCACAAACATTGTAATGAAGTTACCTGTTTTCTTAATGCAGCACTTTTTAAAAAAAATAACTTATGTCAATATACATCCTATCAGATATACTCAAAACTGTTGAAAATGTGATTTTAATGACAAGATTACTATCACTGATTACAGCAGTTATATTTCCTACCTTAAGACAAATTAACTGAAAACTATCTAGCTTCAAACAAAATAGTTTGTCTTCTGATTACTGAACATCTACAATTTCCATCCCTAATATCTGCCTCTAAGTAAGAAATGTTTTTTGATGATATTCAAATACAGTTTATAGAAGTATTTATTGAAGACATGATCATAAAAATGGTTTGGAGAGCCAGCCCACTTATCATAATATCTGCTTTAGAAAAGGGAACAGAAATATCTATGATTGCATATTTGGGGTTCTTGTATACTGACATTTAGTGCCTTTCCCAACCCAGGTTCTGCTATTTATTTATTAAATGACTTTCACTTTGGGCATTGTTCTTCAGGTTAATTTTGACTCTAGCTGTCAGAATGTAAACTTTATTCTCTTTTGTAGTTCTTTTAAAAGTCTACATAATATTAAAATTATGAAGTAAAAAAGCAGGATATATTTTTCCTGTATATCAAATAAAGTCATTTTTCAGTAGCCTAGAGTGGCAACTTTGCAGTGGTTGTGATAATTATTTAAAACATTCATGTTTCTAAGAAGAGAGTAATATTGTAGACTGAAGTTTCATTCCAAATATTTTAATTGCTGCTATTGCAAGAAACACAGAGAGATAACATATGATTTTAAGAAGATAAGGCCAAATCCTTGGTGGCAAAATGTTCAATGGCATTTAATAAGAAAACACACTTTGATGCCAGTACTAGAAAAAATGAGTTATAGAAATCACAGTGTTTTTAAGAATTTCTATTTCAACACGACAGTGTTTTCTTATGAAAATGATTTCAGTAAATGCTTTCCTATGTTTGAAGGTCAAGATGGGATGTGTGTATGTATGTGTGCCTGCACACCCAAGTGCTTTAAGAATGACAAGGGTTTGCTGTACAAAGTGAAAATGAGGACACAATCATTCTGCCATTGCTGGTAAAATCAATATCTGCCTATCTTTTGTCTGGCCCCTGAGCACATCCCTGAAGTTGATTTGTTCTAGGAGAAGAGTTTTGGTAAAGAGAAGGATGAAAGCCCATACCTGCTTGGGGTTTGTGTGTGAACATGGTGGTAGAATGCAGGAAGGCAGACTGGTCATTTAATTTCTGTGTACCTCTCCTAATCTTAGAACAAACAAAGATGATCCTTAGACTCAGCTGCTAGAAAATAAGTTTATACAATGACTTCTTTTTAGAATTGCTTATTTTAAATATATTCAGTAGCTCAATTTTCTTCTATATGAATGATTTCCAAAGTTTGGGGACTGCTGGGAATCACCTTTTAGGGTGTATCGGATGTCAAAACTATTGTCATAATAATAATAAAATGGTATTTGCCTTTTTTCATTACATTTTGCTATATGTATAAAGTGGAGTTTTCCGGCAGTGAACGAAATGTGCATTGGAGTATAATGTTTTTAAATTCTTCTGATATTGTTTCAAATGTAATAAATATCAGCGGATATAACCCACATAAGCAAAAGCTCTTTGGGATGCTCACTAATTCCAGAGTGTTGCAATGGACTGAATTTTGTCGTGCCCCTGGCCCCAAATCCATGTGATGCCGCCCTAAGTCCTAATGGGACTATATTTGGAGACAGTATTTTTAGGAAATATTTAAGGTTAAATGAAGTTCTAAGAGTAAGGTCCTAATCTGACAGAATTGGTGGCCTTATAAGAAGAGGAGATCTCTTTTTCTCTTTCTGTCGTTTCACAAGCACAGAGGAAAGTCCACGAGGACACAGCAAAAAGCTGGCCATCTAGAAGCCAGGAAGAGAGCCCTCACCAGAACTTGACCATTCTGACACCTTGATCTTAGACTTCCTGCCTCCAGAACAGTAAGAAAATAAACTTCGGCTGTTTAGGCCACCACATTTTATCTGCTGTCTGAAGCACAAGTAGATTAGTACAAATGTAAATGGGTGGTGAAAATTCTAAGAACCACTGATCTATATCAATAAAATGATGATACTGGAGTCGCTCTAGGCTCAAAGAAGGAAACCAAAATCCATGTGCACATGGGCTGCAATTAGGACTTTGAATGAAATAGGTAACATATTGTGCTGAAAAATGCTTTAAAATGTTAGTCTTTGCCATAATAATGAGTTAAGAGATAAAGCTATAATACCTCTCCACTTACTCCAAAATTCTTAGCTCTGCATTCAAAGCCCTATGCTTGGGGCCTCAATCTTCTGATTCAACAGTATCTCCTACTATGCTCTTCTTAAAACAGCTTCTTTATAAAGGAAATATCAGATTTCCTTGGATATGCATTGCTTCATCTAGTCTCTGCCACTTTGTTCATGCAATATTCTCACTATATTTTGAATTGTTTCTTTCAACTTAAATCACTTTCACCACTACCATTTTATGAGGTGCATTATAACAAGCTGTCTTCTGAGGAATCCAGCAGCCACAGCACTATGTATGTATGTACGACGGTGTGTACATACATATGTATGGGTTACTACTACAGATCTAAAACACAATCCTGCATTTTTAAAGAGGTTCACATAAATGCCATTTTGGGACCAAAACAATCGGAGAAAATTAATCTTTTTCTACAATGCACTATGTATTACATATACATTTTAAAGTACCACTCTTCATTATCTGAAATATGTTCCATCAAAAAGTACACTCATGTAATTGGGAAAACTTTTCCAAGCACATGCTTTTCTGTTTTCCATCTGTATTCTCAACCTTCTCCACAGTGTAGGGAGCGCGTGGCAACATATTTAAGCTATGTACATGGGATTTGAGGTCGGGCAAGGAAAAATACTGAGGCACTGTGTATGTTATTTGTTCATGGGAATGAAACTCCTTGACCCTGAAAATAGGACAGGGAGTGGAGTGTGTGGTGCGATAAGAAATGCTGAAATCAGCCTCCGAAGTGTGCAGTTTGAGTGTGTACAAGGTCACAGGATCCTCAGTAACCCACCTCAAATGACCATCTAGTGGATGTTTGTAGTTAATTCAAGCCCTTTCAATAAATACTTGGTGGACGAATGCTGGGGCAGTCTCTCTTGGAAAAGCTACCCCCCAGCCCCTCTCGGCTGGAACTGTCTATGTACTTCATTCCTGGCATTCACTGCAAGCTGTAAGCTCTGCAACTGGTGAGCTCAATGTGATCGCCTTGAATGTATGTGTGAAGGTGGAGAGCTCATCTGTTTTCGAGGAATCCCAGTAAGAGACAGTCCTGACTCCATCAGGAGGAAGGAACGCATGCGTAAAATATCAGAGGCTAGGTTATCATGGGTCAACAAGTGACCAAACAGCAGAAAGCATTTTTTAAAACAGTGCAACGGCTACTTAAAGCTGTCCAGTGCACTCTAGAGTCTGGAGTTCCACACAAGCTTATGCTCTTAATTCAGCAGGCATGCCCTTGGTTTCCTGATCAAGGAACCTTAGATTTAGAGTTATGGGAGCAGGTAGGTCAGTGCCTGAAAAGAGGGTATCAGCAAGGTCATTTAAAAATGTTGCGATTTTGACCACGTGGGCGCTGGTACGCTCTACATTGTGTCTTTATTTGCCAAACTGCGGTGACTCAGACCACCCATCTTCTCCACCTGAAGGGAATTCAGGAGATTTAAAGGAGAATGAAAAGCAGGAACCAGAACAACGTGTAGAGACTCCTCTCCCTCCTTCATTCCTTTCTATGGGGAATAAGAAAGAGGCTTTTTCTAGTGAGAATAAGGACAGACCGGAGCCTTTTCCTCTCCCCACAGGAAAGCTGTTGCCCTCTTTTCCTCTACCCTTAAAGGGACCTGCATCTGCTGGCCCCATGCAGGCAACAGCGCCTCCCATCGCCTTCGAGGCTGCCCAAGGGAGGGTTCTAGATAAGACCTCCAGTCAGTGAGCATCAGTATGACCGGGTGAACGCGCCCTCAGTAATGGCCCCTTGACAAACTTCCCTGCCGAGGGGGGCCTCCAGAAGGGAAGCAAAGTGGCTGATTTTAATTGTCTTCCTAATATGCAAGTTCTCAGTTTCTGCTTCCAGCATCGGCCTTCCTGGCCTTGTCTTTTTTCTGTTTCCCTGGAGAATAAAGGAACGTTGCCTGCTGCCTCCTGGGTTTTATCCCAGATAGCTCTGGCTTTCTTGCTGCCACAGAGGCCTGGGGCAGGAGAGTTGCTAAGATGCCATGGAGTGCCCATTTAGTCACTGGCAGTCTAGACAAGTCGCCCCTTTCTGGGTTTGTGGTGATGGGAGGCCAAGAGGTACAGACCAAGTCCCCGGGTGGCTGCAGGCAGCTCCAGCCCGGTCCTGAGGATCCTCCTCGCCATGGTCACCTGCCTTACTAATGTGCCTGGAAAGCGACCTGCTGCTTGCTGTGCTGCTGCTTTTCCTGCATCCGACCTTCCCTGACACCCCTTACGTGTCTCACCTGACAAGCAATTCCTTGTTTTCCCTGGCCCCTAGGGAAAGCACTAAGAAGCAGTCCACGTGCACCCAACCTTACTAACCTAAGGTGGGCAGAGGGGTGTAGAGCAGCCTACAGTACAGAGCTCTGGGGGAGAAGCCCGCTAATAAGGGGTGCTCTCCCATAGCCATGTTAAATGCTAACTAAGCTGGGGGGGGGCAAGCTTTGTCAGCTGCTGTCATCTTCAGAAGAGAGACGCAGCAGTAAGGAAAGTTTCATTGTTTGTTTAATAAAATGTTTAAAAACACTGTGGCTAGGAAATCTCAAAGCAGACCCTGTATTGCCTGTCTGCTCCTCCCCTGAGCCTGTTTGCTTGGGGGGTAGGAAAAATAATTTTCAAAGCCTTTATATTTTCAGTACCTTACATGGCAGGATTGGCTCCAAGCGTAGGTGGTCTGGAGGATGAGGGGAGTGATCTTCTCCCGGCCTGTTAACCGCGTGCCTCCTCCCTCTGTGCTTACACACGCACTTTACCACCTGGTCATTCTCGGGCCTCCTGCTGCTACTTGTAGTCTTCCTTCCTTCCTCTCGGGTTAAGGGGAGCAACAGGTGGCAGGCTATTAAAAAGAGAGGCTGCCTAAGGCGCCCAAAGCAGATGGGAAAAAACTGGCCACAGCTCTCCTTTCCCAAGCTCACTTCTAAGACATTCCAGCTAAAGGCTAATGCATAAAAATGGCCAGCACTTAAAAACATTTTTAAAATGTTGTTTGTTTTTTAACACACTTAAGCAAACTCAATGCAGGTTTAATATCCTGGCAACTTGCAGTGACATTCTAATGACTTCCAAGGACCAAAATATGGTTTAAAAAAAACAAAACACTTAAAATACCCATTCCTTCCATGCCTTAGTTTAGCAGGTAGGCTTTATCTTTGACCATTTCTGTATTTTAAGTGTTATTTCCCTAACTCATAACCGCTCTAAACACACACAGAAGACTACAGATATAATAGCCTCTCTTCTCATAAAGGGGCACCAATGTTGTGTCCAATTATCAAGATCTGACCCTGCTACTCTTTTCCTACCAGTAAACAAGGGACAATTTCATACTGTCTTAGCTTCTGATCTTAATTGGCAAGTAGCAGTGGCTGACTTTATTGGTATCATCAGCTTCCATTTACCAGCCTCTAAGCTTCTCAACTTTTTGCACACTGTACCTGTTAAATCTGTGTGTATTGTTGTCTCTGAGCCCTTGCTTCACGCTACTGCTGTCTTTACAGATGGTTCAGGAGAAACTAGAAAAGACAGCTATAGGGTGGCAAAATGCCATGTAAAATTGGCAGCACAAAATCCAGGAACATTTCAGAACTACCAACAGCAGAGTTAGGTACCCTAATATTGGCCTTATAAACTTTTCCTCATCAAGACATAAATTTAGTTAGTGATTCTGCTTATGTGGTGTATAGTATTGCTCACTAGATCTTGCACATGTGAAGGCATTTCTAATGAAGCTCTACCAGCTTTGCTTCTTGTAGCACAAAAGCTCCTCTGTGCCTGTCATCACCCTCTTTATGTCACCCATATTCCCTCTCATTCTAGGTTACCTGGTCCTTTGTCAGAAGGAAACGCTTGAGCCGATGCTCTGGTACAAACACAAATGTGGTTTGCAGACTTTCCCGATTTTTTGCCAGCTCAAGCTAATCATGACTTTCTTCATGAGAATACCCGCAGTCTTAAACAAATGATTATTAAAACTTGTCCTAATTGCCAACAGCATTCTTCTCTCTCCTTTTTCCTTAGGGCTTGGTGCCAATCCACAAGGTTTGGTGCCTAATGCTATCTGGCAAACTGATGTTACTCAGTATCCACCCTTTGAATGTTTTAAATTTCTCCACCTACCCTGAACACTTACACGGGCTTGATATATGCTACCACTCCAGACCGAGAAAAAAACTAAAGATACAATTGCTCATTTGTTTGAATCTATTGTAACTTTAGGCCTTCCGCAAACTATAAAAACTGATCAATGGACCTTACTATCTTAGTGCTCAATTTACATATGCACTGCAACTTTCACGCATACAACATGAAACTATTATCCCTTATAACTCAACCAGTTAGGCCATTGTTAAATAAGCTCATTAAACTCTTAAAGTATATCTTAATAAACAAAAAACAGGGAATATGGGTCTCTCTCCTTGAGAGCAGGACCCATTGTTGGAAAACAAGCCAGCAGTAAGAGTGATGACTCAGAAGGCACGCAACATTACTTGAGGACAGCTAAAGACATTGGATCAACAGACATCTATCCAGCTTGCCACCGTGGGAACCCCTGCAACTGCAGAGAACCAGTTTCTTATGTATCTGGCGGTAATTAGGAAAACGTCTGAGAAAGTAAGACAGACATGGATGTTAGGGTGGCTGGTAATTTTTGTTCTCTGCCAAGTGGGATCAGCTCAAGAACACGTTTATTGGAGCTATGGTCTAAATTCCCATTTCTAATGTTATTACATGGTGGGATGCTGACCCGCCTTTGTCATCTAATGACATTTCTTAGACAGGAGGTCAATAGATGCCCCTGTCTCACCCCTTAATTGAAAATTGGAGATGGATTAATCTTAGTGATTCTTTGACTTTATTGTCTAGTAATCCCCTCTTTGTATTTCCAGAGTAGCACATGATAAATATGTTACTGTCATTCTTCAGGAGTATCTTTACTGTCAGCCCAAAAGGGATGCTCAGGCTTGCACATTTAACCTGTATTTCTGCTGTTACTACTCATCTTGCTGAGGTGTCTAACGAAGCTACACAAGTGCCTGATCTTCCTATGTGCTGTCTGAGTAGGGACTGGTGATATATAATTTTGAGGTCATCCAGTGGTCTCCATGCAGACAACCTGCGACACACCAAAAGCTTCTGTTTAATAATGGCATCTTACTTGATTGGGGTCCCCATGGTAATCTTATGTATGCAAATCAGACTATTGGATTTGGGAGTCCCTCCAATAATTTTATCACCTGGCCAGAGTATGGACTTTTGGGACCATTATTACAACTAAAACAGAAATAAGCTTTAAGCCCTGCTCATGCCCAAATTTCGAGATTAAGACTTCCCTTTTTTTAAATGGGTTCTTTCACGAGGTGAGTACATTACTAATGGTAGCAACTATACCTTCTCTTTGCACACTGTTACCGATACTATCCTGATTTGTACTATGCACCCCTATATACTTTTGTTTGGGAAAGGTGTTTCTAATATGGGGCAGAAACAAGGGGCTTATCACAACCATTTGTCCCCTCAAATGTCCATTCCTGAGTGTGAATTAAAGAAACAACTTAAAGAATGGTCGCAGCAATTACAAACAAGTACCCTTCAGCAATTACAAGAAGGCTTTCAATGGTTAAACCTGAACACTTAGTGGTCTAGGTTAAACATACACATTTGAGTGATGGCCGCTATGCTTATTTTTGTGTGTATGTTTGCTAGGCATCTGCAGATGGCTCTGTGCTGCCAGTCGATGCATCTACAATCAGGGAAGAACACTAGAAGCTTACCTTGTAATGAATAACCAGCATGCTCTAAAAATTAAAGAAAGGGGAGATGTAGTGGGCATGTGGTAACATATTGAAGCTTATATACATGTCATTTGAGGTGAGGCATGGAAAAATACTGAGGCACTGTGTGTATTTGTTCATGGGAATGAAAATCCTTGACCCTGAAAACAGGACGGGGAGTAGAGTGTGTGGTGTGATAAGGAACGCTAAAAACAGCCTCCAAAGAATGCAGTCTGAGTGTGTACAAGGTCACAGGTTTCTCAGTAACCCACCTCAAATGACCATCTAGTGGATGTCTGTAGTTAATTCAAGCCCTTTCAATAAATACTTGGTGGATGAATGCTGGGGTGGACTATCTCGGAAAAGCTACCCCCCAGCCCCGCTCGGCTGGAACTGTCTAAGTACTTCATTCTTGGGATTCACTGTAGGCTATAATCTCTGCACACAGTAAAGCCTGTGCCATCCATCTACCTGTGGCAGTGAGTGTAGGACTATGCAAAATAAATTTTTTTTTTTTGAGAAGGAGTCTCACTTTGTCTCCTAGGCTAGGGTGCAAGGCTGAGATCTCAGCTCAATGCAACCTTCACCTCCCAGGTTCGAGCAATTCTCCAGCCTCAGCCTCCTGAGTAGCTGGGATTACAGGTGCCCACTACCACGCCTGGCTACTTTTTGTATTTTTAGTAGAGATGGGATTTTACCACATTGGTCAGGCTGGTCTCAAACTCCTGACCTCAGGTAATCCACCCACCTCGGCTTCCCGAAGTGCTGGGATTACAGGTGTGAGCCACCACACTCAGCTGCAAAATAAAATTTTTTAATTTGAAGCAAAATTATAAAGTTCAAATCTAGAACTTTTTTAAAGATCAAAAAAGATTTTTCACACTGTTGTATCATCTCCCGTAAAACAGAATAAGCCCAAAAGTTCATGTTACATAATTTAGATACTTCAGTGCTTTAGTTTTCAATATATTACTGAGTTTACTTAGAGATTCAGTAAAGAAGGCCTAGCCATGATTGACCATGATGGTAAATTGTTACTGTTGAACACATTTAATCATTTTAAATGTCACTAAGTTAAATGATGCAGAATTATGGCTTATTAAAAATAAGATTGACAATCACATTTTGAATTTAATGGTTAACTAATAAATCTTTAACTTTGAGGAACTAATGACTCTGCCAAGGTTCTGAAGACATCAGAGAACATACAGTATGAGAGACGATTGCCTGAGTCCAGGGTGCAAACTCGTCAGTGTGAATTTGTAGAGAAATAATTTTTTCAGTTTGAGACTCAAGTTTGGTAACAGGTACTAGAAAATGCACTCATGAATACAAACTTCTATGTTACTGGGGAGTTTCAAAGTATAAATAGCATTGCGCAGATTGATTAGAGCTTGCAGTGACTTCTTTGGTGGTCCTTTCTCCATTCCTTGATTTTGTTATTCTTACCTGTCTTGTTTTTATACAAACCGGCCAACTCCATTTGATGAGAGTGTGACTGCGGACAGCCCCAGGCTGTGTCCTCCCATACCGTTCTCATTGTTTATGCTCTTCTGCAATGTCACTTGCCAATCTCCCATTAAGAAGTAGAATCTAATCTCCCCTCTCCCCTAACTACCGCCACCAACTGAATCTGGTCTGGCCTTAGTGACTAACTTGTAATTAAGAGAATATAAAGGAAAGGACATTGTGTGACTTCCAAGGCTCTGCCAGAAAAGGCCTTGTAGCTTTGGTCTGAGTCTCTTGTAACACTTCCTCTCTGGACCGTCCCTCTCAGATCACTGCTTTCTGGAACTAAGCCACCTTGCTATGAGGAGCCCAGGACACACGGAGAGTTGACATGTAGGTATTCTGGTCAATGGTCCCAACTGCACTCAGCCTTCAAGTCATCCCAGCGCAAGTAACGGACATATAAAAAAGTAATGGCACCTCCAGATGACACTGGCTTCTACCCAGATAGCAATTCAAGTTTTCTAAGGGAATGACCCAGACATTGTGGAACAGAAAGACACGTTATCCCACACCGTCCTGGTAAAACTCTTAAACCACGTAAGACTTGATCAGAAGCTTTTTAAAGCTACGAAGTTTGGGATGGTTGGTTATGCAGTGGTAGATAATCAGAACACAGTAGTAAAGTACGTCGTCTTTCAACTTCCCAATTGCAATACGAGGGAAGTGTATTTTGCCTCATTTGTGCCCAAAGCACAAAGGGCAGGCTAGGGTGAGATGGTTATCTTGTATCCTATTCTCATCCTTGTGGCATGAGTGGAGCATTATGATTGACAGGTTCACCAGACCTTACAAAACGGGAGAAATGTTTCTCCAAAATACCAGCAGAAAGAAAACAAGAACATCAGCAGAAGAGGAAAAAAAACGTATGTTTACATCCCAGATATCAACCGGATCTTGTCACTGATAGCTTCACTCAATGAGTTCTTTTGCGATAGTGAGTCAGTAGCTTAGATAACATGCCCAACATGACTGGTCAAGCCTTGCCACAAAAACTGACTGTTGGTTTCTTATCATCTTCTCATACGCATTGACAAAGAAGCCTTACCCTTAGTTCTCCTAAGAAAGCCCTGTAAGGACTTCTAAATTTTTTAAATTCTGAGAAAAAACTTTTAAAACCCTTCACTTTACCTACTCATCTTAGAGTTTCACTCTGTTGCCTACTGTATATTGCAGACATCTCAGAGACACATAGGCCTACAACAGAAATTAGAAGGTAATTTTCACTTAATCATGACTATCCAGGGTGCATACAGAGAGACTACTAAGAAACTTGATTGATCTGCCTATTAGTGTCTTTTAGTAGAGGGTGTGAGATTATACACAAAAAAATTTAAAGTGAATTTCGTTGTGATTTAAAGGGTACCATGCGAATGGATCAACTATTTTCATTTCAACTTACCTAGAAATAAAGTAATTTTTAAAAAATAACAAAGTATTTTCCCTTCAAAATAGTAAAGATAATTAGATAAAGTAATAGCTAACATTGATGGTTTGCCTTCTAATATAGGAACTGTCAAGAACATCTCATTCTCTTCATTTAATCTTAAGAATCTTCTGCTAAAATAAGAGGCAAAATCCAAGGAATGGGTTCAAATCACAAGTCGTGTACTTACTGAGTCAGTTATCTTAGACAAGTTATTTAACTATGCAGTGCCTCCATATTCTTATTTGAAAATGGAATAGTGATCATGATGATGATGATAATGCTGCTATCACTCTGTTGAGAGTAGTAGATGAATTAAGGTATCTAAAGGGCTTAGAGTACTGCCTGGCTCACAGTAACCTCAATAAGAACACTAGATCTTATTTTTCTAATTTTACTAATAAGAATCTGAGATTTGAACAGGTTATGCATCAAAGTCAAAAACTCTAATATGCTAGAGTTGGAATTAAAATCCAGACAGTCTAATTCCAGAATTCATGCTTATAAACTCTCTTCTAAAGAGCCTTCACCAGAAGAAAAAGAGAGTATAGGGGAAAAATTAGAAGAGAGGCATAACCTGAGAAGCCTTCACAAAGTTTTGTTGATGGAATCAAAGCCAAAATGCTGCCACGAGTGTGTAACACTTCACCCTCTCCTAACAAGAATTCGGTCAATTAGTTAAAGCCAATATTGTTCTTCTCATCTCACAGATAATGAAAACGAAATTGAAAATTTTTTAAGGACTTAGTGAAGGTTAAAATGTTAATGGTTGAGTCTCAACTAAACCTGAATCTTCTGACTGTGGACTCAGGACTGTAAATACGGAGCGGTCAAGACAGAGAACAGACACCGATTTGATTTCATGTAGGATATACTAGACTGTCATTCAAATTATTTGCTTAACTTTTAGGTTTGGAAACCCAACAGAAGAAGATATCCTATTGAAGAAATTATCACACTAGGATCTTCCAGAGAACAGGTCAATACATTTCTTTTTCCGTAAAGGATCAGAAAGCCAATGTTGTAGACCTCAAAAGCTAAGACAGACAGTCTCTATGGCAACCACTTAACAATCGCTTTGGAGACCCCAAGCAGCCAGATACAATGGTCAATGAGTAGTCATGACTGTGTTATAATTAAGTTTCATTTACAAAAACACACAATGGGCAGCATTTCGCCTGTGGGCTGGAGTTTTCTGACTCCTGTTCTAGAAGCTGGTTTAGTATTTTGCCGTTAGTACCTTATCAACTACTGCATATAACAAGTTTTTCCTTGAATACTTGGGAGTGGACAGATGAAGGTTAAATAAAATGTAATGAGATTAGCCTTATTGTTCATTCACTGAATATTTAGTGACCATCTACTCTATGCCAGGCACTTTTTTAGGTGGCAGGGAAAAATGGTTAAAAGAGAGACAAGGTCCCTGCTATGGCAGAGGTCCTATTATGCACCATAAATATGTTTATGTATTAAAATATTAATGTTAAACACATCATGACAGAGCAGAGATGACGTGATATGAATGAAACAAACAGAACCATGTGTTACAGAATAGTACGGTGGGTGGCTGAGTTTTGCAGATGGAGTATTTTAGGAACCTTAGTGACTAGTATCATCTGTAAGGAGGTCACTTATGATCTGCTACAAGAAGGCAAAGTGCCATGGGAACAGTGATCTCAGCAGCAGACCCATCAACAGAAATGGCCCTGGTAGGCTCAGTTACAGAAAGGAAGTTTGGGTGAAAGGATATAAGGAAAAGTGTGGAGGGTGGTATAAAATGCAGGGGAAAAGGTAGGTGGGAGGCCAGCTTTTGAAGATCCTTGTTGAGACTTTGTGTTTTATTTTAAGGGTATAGGAAGCCATCAAAGAGATTTAAGATGGAAGATGGCATGTGCTGAATTTTGTTCTTAAGAAAGCTCAGTGTGGTTGCTGTATGAATAATGGATTAGGGGAAGGCTATGGTTAAAGGTGGATGAGCAACAGTAGAATTTGCAGAAGTTCAAGAAAGAGAGAAGGATGGGTTGGACTAGAATGGTTAACAGTGGAACAGAAACAGCAGAAAAACATGGGATTTACATTGAAGATACATTTCACTCTTGCTAAGGAGTTACATGGGAAGAATTCTGGCTTGAGGAAACTCAGTAAATGGTGTTTATGTTTACTGAAATGAGACAGAAGAGAATTAGGGAGATTGTAAATACACAATTTCAGCTTGGTAAATTATAAATAAGTATGCAATATTTATAGGACATCCAAGTAAAGTTGCATATAAGCAGTTGGACAAGTGCATCTAGAATGCAGAGAAGAGGTCAGAGCTGGAAATAGAGATTTAGGAGGCAGAAGCCTCTTTAGGTGGTTTTTAAGGCTCTAGGGACAGGATGGGGTGTTTTAAGAGTACATGCAGATACAGAAGGCAAGAGGAGACGTCAGCAACCTTGGGGCAGCATGACAATCAAGAAATGCTTTGAGAAAAGACACTGATTAAGGAGATGAAGAACCAACTACCAGAGAGGTAGAAAGAAAACCAGGAAAGTGTTTTCTCAGAAGACAAACAAGCCGGCATAGTATCATTACCCCTCCTTAGAGGTTAGCCCCTATGGCAAAGGCTGCTAAAAGGCTGTGTCCAATGATTACAGTAAAATGTATACTTTAATTGCTAACTTTAGGGGTCACTGATAACTACAAAAAGAATGTTGGTACGGTAAAGAAACCAGAGGAATTGTGAATGCATGGGAGAGAGAATAGAAGGTGAGGAAATGAGTTCAGAAATTGTGTGTGAATATGGAATTAATGTTCCAGAGGGAGATGCCAGGGATCAGGTTGGTTGGTTGGTCTCACGATGAGGAATGTTGGAGCCTATTTGTATTATGATGAGAATGATCTGGTAAAGAAACATAAATTATGTAGATGAGCAGATCCAAAGGCAGACACTAGATAAATATTTATGTGGCATTTATATAGAATAATTGCCATTTAGCATTCTGTGTACAGCGTTTCTTAAATGCCATTTTGAAGTTTATGTTTTGAAATTTGGGATGAGTGAATCATAAGAAAGAAAAAGTTTGTTTTGTACAATATTTATAGGTAAATGCACTTCAGGTTCAAACCACAGACTAATAGAGTGAAATAAAAAAAAAATAACCATACATGCTTGAATAAGATGAAAATAATTTGTTACTATCATGATGCATACTGCAGCATTATAAATTCCGACAAGTAGTTTTTTAAAGTACTATAAAACCAGTTTGTTTCCTAAAAAGCTACATATCATCTTCCTCCTCAAACACAAATTGTGTTTATACTTTTATTTCTCATCTTGTGGCAGAGATGAACACCAGTGACATCTATATTTGAATTAGGACGAATTAGAGAGAAATACTCAGAGCTATTTAAATGGTTCCTAAGGAGGTAGACTTTATGCTAATATAAATTACAATTATTACGCTAGTGATCAATATTTACGTTGCCCCTGCCAGTTGTCCGAGCACTTTCTGTGGCATTCTGAATGAGAGGGCTTATTTAGGACTAGCTATCTGCAGCAGGCCATTGAGTGAATCACAATCGTAGTATCATGACACTAATGCAGGCTGAGTGATGACTGGTTTCCACCTGAGTGATGATATAGTTGTGGATAGCCCCATTTCAGCTTAAGTGGAAGAAAGTCATTATTTTTATTTATCAGTTATAGTATGTTGTTGTCACCTGTTTATGTGAAAGCTTTGCTTTCCAGTGATGTTTTGTCATAATAAAGCTGCTGCCGATTTTCAAATCTATGTGTAACAACAAAAACAAGTAATGTTTTTGCTGTTACTATTGCTGTTCTAATTAACTGGATAAGATGCTGTTTGAGATTTTTGTACTTTATTTGTTGAAAAGTCCATTTGTCTTGCTTGTTATCAAATCAGACCAGATACATGTTTTTTAAATTGCTCTGTTTGACCTAAGGATATGAGAGTAAGGCAGATCTGAAGCCCAACGTGGTACCACTATGTTGCATGAAGATGGCACATCAGAAGGGTATAAAGAAGAAATAAGGATAGGACTTGCACTAAGCCCAAATTGTTAAAATCAAGCCTTAGAGCCTCAGGCCTCACCAGCCACAGGGAGCATATTTTACGTGTCGAACTAAGGAATTAGGAAGATGATGGGGAAATAATCAGAAATATTGTTTCCTTTAGGCTCTCCTTTACACTTTACTTATTTTTGAAAACCCATTTATATGGATCATTGCTAATAACTGAAAAAACTTTGTATCTCAAGCATATCAACATAACGTTGTGGAAAAGCACATACAATTTATCGTCACAACGCACAGATTTGAAAATCAGCAGCAGCTTTATTAGATGAGTTAGAAGCGATCACTCCGTTTCTCCCTAAGGACTTGTTTCTTCATAATGAAGATGGGTAGCATCATAACGCTTACTTTATAATAGCTCAGGTTGCAGATTCACACACCCTGGCTTTAAACTCCAGCCCTGGCACAGACATGCTGCCTGACCTTGGGAAAGTCACTTGACATCTCTGAACCTGAGCTTGTTCAACAGAAAAAGAGAACTCATATCACTTTGCTCATGGACCGGTGATTGATTTTGCAAGGTATTAAGCAAGGTAATAGATGTATATTGCTGAACACTGTATCTTCCAGAGAATAAACACTCAGTAACTATTAAGATTTTTTTTTTCTAATTCTACAGATTTCTACCAGTTTAGGAGCTACCAGCTTAGCTCATTTTTTCTCAAGCTCATAAAGTAGACTTAATAAAGTACCATAAAGTACTTTGATAGATTTGAATACTAGGGAGGTGGATAGAGCCCCCAATATAGAGAATGGGCTGGTACAAATGTTGCATATGTGTTTGAAAATGAAATAAAACACAAAAAGAGGATTTTTTGTATTAAAATACAAACTCATTGTAGAAAAGCTTTATATTACTCTATTTTGTATCTTGCAGAACAATATACAGAGTACATTATTTCATTATGTATTTATTTTAGTAAGTATGTTCAAACTTAGCTGAGAAATAAATGCAGCAGGGCACTTAATTGCTTTGAACAGTCGTAAAAGTGCACTGTCTTAAAAGAAAAATATGATACATAGATATAGATATTCTTAGAGAAATAAAGTTGGGTGATACTAATACAAAACAATTCAGCACTGAATTCCTAATCTTCACCCGTGACCTAATTCCGTGGACAAAATGGAATTCATCGTTGTTACTTTATCTGTATGACTATTTTAAAAAACTGTCTAACTATTCTTGATAATTAAAATGACTCTTATCTACTTGAAGAGAGACTATATAGATTTTTCTGGCAAATTTTAAAGAGATTTTTCAGCCTACAAAGTTATTTTTACAACAGTGATCTCTTTAAGAAGGAATTGTGATTTAAGAAGAAATTCTTTTTGGTTATTCAAAGATGAGAGCTAAATAATATCTCTATGTAGAATTGTATAATTAACTGGGATACTTATTCTACGGTATTAGCCATCATGGTAATGACTATATTTAAAAAATTTAGTCCTTATTGAATAAATCATATGAACTCATTAGAATTGGGTTATTAGAACACTAAAATCCTGACAGCATGATCCACAGATACAAAAGCTTCACGTCAGTTATTTTCTTAAGAGAGGATTTACATTTTAAAATATCCAGGAGCTTCCTCTGCCTACATGTGCAGATTTTACTGGCATATATAAGCAATTCTAGTACCCCAGCTTAAACCAGGATTTACATATGTGAAGACCCTGTGTCCCACGGCTTAGCATCTCACTTTGGGATTATTGTAGGACTGTATATGACTACACATTAATTATCAGAAGTGAGCATAAATACTGAATGCTGCATTCTTTCCATGTATTATCTCAGTGAAGGCAGAACTTCCTAAAAAATGAACACACCTAACTGGTTGGCCACTAAATTTTTTAGTGGCTTTTAAATTCTTCTATAGTCTAAATGCTATCGGTGTTTCAGGCCATTTTTGCATTGCTAGAAAGAAATATCTGAAGCTGGGTAATTTATAAGGGAAAAGGGTTAAATTGGCTCCCAGTACTGCAGGCTGCAGGAATCATGGCACTGGCATTTGCTCAGCTTCTGGGAAGGCCTCAGGGAGCTTTTATTCAGGGCGGAAGGTAAAAGGGGGAGGCACATCACTAGGTAAAAGCAGGAACAACAAAAAGAACGGCGGGGAGGTGTCACACACTTTTAAATGATCAGGAGCTTGTACGAACTCAGAGATCTCACTCACTACTGAGGGGATGGCCCAAGGCATTCATGAGGGATCTGCCCCATGACCTAAAACCTCCCACTCGGCCCCGCCTTCAACATTGGAGATTGCAACTCATGAGAGTTCATGACAGAAACTATCTCAATTATAGCAATTGAATTAGGAGCCAGGTGAGTCAAAAATTATTAGGAAAAGCATACAGTAATCATACTGGAAGTGAAATAATATGCTTCTGAGTTTGTCTAAACTGTAAAGTGCTGGTTTTCCTCAACATGGGCTACTATCCTACAAACCAAAGAGCTGCCCATTAGTTACTCCGTTATCTCTCTTGCCCATTTAAGAGCAGATTATAACCCTCAGCAAAGCTTAGAACATCTGTGTTAAGTGTTGGCAACGTTTGGTTAAGACACAGAATGGACTAGCATAATGGCTTTATAAATGGAGCCGCAGACAGAGTCCATACCAACATGCAGTAAAATCTCAATTATGCTCTGCTTAAACACAATCGACTTCTGTAAGCAGCTGGCATTCCAAGGAACTCTAAATAAACAGCAGTAGTTCAGGAGACTGGACAAATCCACAAACACCCAAAAACTTAAGAGCAGAAAAGAGACCACAGCCAAATGGCCTCCTTTCACCCAATAATGATGTATTGATGATGGCTATAGAAGTTCAATACACATGTAGAAGTTAAGAAGAGTGTTGCAGTTTGAAACTATTTATTTGAAAAGCTTAAGGCACCATAATATTTATCATTATGAGAGTTACAACCATGGAACTTCATGGAAAAAAAATCTATAAATGGAAAAATGTGACGTGCTAGCAAAGTTGCTAGTGCACAAGATAGCAAGCAAAATCAGAAGGAGGGGGTCAACCCTGTAGCCTAGAAATAGTGGTCAAGTATTTATCCAGTCCCATTCCGGTAGGTGTAGCTAAAAGAGAGAGAGAGAGAATTTATTCAGATCGGCACGTAAGGCAGGTAATCCAAGCAATGCATCTGGCAAGTTAATCAGATGTTTCCTGTCTTGGAATATGACCATTTCTAGTACGTCACTCATTCTACCCAGCTGTAATGTGTTGTCTCAGATGTGTATTTCTCTTTTCCTCCCTTTCTTCCTTCTTTCCTTCCTTCCATTCTCCCTCAATTCGTCCCTCACTCCTGTCAACCTTCTCTCCTTCCTCCCTTTCTCTCTCTCTTTTTTTTTTTGTAGATAAATTGACTGCTTAGGCACTACTTTATCTCCAAAATTTGCGTATACAGTTAAAGAGGAAGAATTTGTTTGCTGGAAGGTGAATGCTTCCATATTATGGGTATTATGATAGATTTTTTTAAACAGGCCAAAAATGAAGAATTTTCTTCTTGACACAGATATCCCAGATCTACATCTCTCCAATGCTGTGTAACCTAAGAATTCATTCAGAAAACAAATGAGTGCTTTCTTAAAAACCGTAAATGCAATTCCTGATTATATTCTTCAGAATAGATAAATAAAAGAATTTGCCTTTTTTAGACATTAGCTATTTTGTAAGGCCCTTAAGAACCAAACATATGTATGATTAAAGTATATTGTAATATTAAGCAATGTTTAACGTATCAGTTCAATTCAGTGCATCGTCTGTAACTATGGAACATCTGTGTTAGTACCGATACTGCTTAAAGGTCATAAAACAAAAGATACAGTCTAGTTCATAGTTGCATGTCACATATCCACTCTAGGATATGACACAGAGCAGACTCAATTATCAATAAATCAAATCATTTGTTTCTGAAAACAAAATATGTTAGTATATTAATCATTACCTATATGATTGGTGCAATGTTTTAAAAATATTGAATAGATACTTATTTTTTCTTAATCATTTATCCTTGCTATGTCAAACAAACAAAGTAACTGTAATATAGGCGTGCTAACAAAGAAAGAAAGTAATGGAAGTACAAAGTGAAAACTAAATATTCATGACGTACCAAATATATGAGGCTCATGAATCACTTAATATGCATGAAGTCTTAGAAACCCATTGGTGGTAGAGATTCTTACTCTACATGTTCTTTCCTTGAGACACTCAAATAAAAACCTGTGGCCACTCAACAGTCACGGACAAACTATAGCTCAGAGATAAACCCAGGGGCAGGTACAGCTGGCCCTCTCTAGAGAATGAGTATCTGAGTATTTGTGTTGGTCCCAGGCACCTTCCATCTGCTGGACTCCCATGTAAAACCTCAACTCCAGACCTCATAATTGCACCATTATTGTGGAAAGCTTATGCTACAGAGAAAAAAATATATGAATATTGCATGATAACCTAGAATTCAGGTAATGTGAGTTATTTACTTTTCCTTATGCTTTTCGTTTTGTTTTCTAAATTAAGTAACCCATGTGATTGGCTCATTTTACTTTGGGTCTATGAGACTTTCTGCTCCATGACCTGGGTATAATTTGCCTGGTGTATACTTAGAGGCAATCAGTGCATCCCAGTAATTTCCCACAAGACAGAAGGTCATTCCTCCTCCCAAGGAGAAATCTGGGACATGGAGAAAGGAGAAAGCTGGACATGGACTTTGAGGGCTGATGGATAGGACATGGGGCTCTCACTTTCAAACTGGGGGAAGGATCAGTAATGACCTACATTGCGAAGGCTGTATGTCAAGCCCTACCAGAAGCCACTTAAAAAAAATACATAAAGCATGGGTGGAATAAACTAGCTTGAGGATGAGTCACTGGACTCTCTGGCTTCCAAGATCTACGCAGGGTCTAGAAAAAGGTTGAAAAGGCTGATAAACCAGAAGAAGGCTGTGGGTATAGACAAAGAGATCACAGTACAGGGAACTTCATTGCTTAAGGCTGGTGGTAGAATAGTAGAATAGCGGTGTCTAGTTCCTAACAAAAAAATGCCTCAAATGCTAGCTATGACCTAGATCTACAAGTAAGATCCAGGAACCTCATCAGACAAGGAACCAGAGGGAGATACTACAAGGACCATCCTGACTGTTCTTACCTAGACATCGTGGAGAAGATTGGGCAGGGGGAATCTGAAAGATAGAGACAGAAGAGAGACAAAATCATTCAAGAGACTCATCAATTCACCATAAATTAAGATACTATGTACTGGACAAGTTCACAAAGTTAATTATTTGTTTTTATCCCAGTGATCCTATGGTGTAGAAGCTGGTAAATAAAATGACATGGAAGACACTCAGAAGCTACATTTTCTTTAGGCATGTGAGTAGTGTGTACAAATATTTGGCCCATTTTACATGGTTTACAAATATAAAACTTGATTTTCCTGCAATAATATAGAATCACTGAGTTACAAAGATTTAACTAATCATCTAACAAGAAGCATTCATGTGGTTCAGAGCCCTCTATTTAGTCCCTAAAGTCTTTAAGTTCTTTCAATAACTTGTAATTTACTATGTCTGAAATAAGGCTGCTTGACTTTTGGATAGCTCTATTTCTTATGTAATACATTTTGCTATTCATCCAAATCTACTTCTCTATAATTTCCTCCCTTGCTCCTAGTTCTACTGCACTCTGGTGCAAGAGAGAATAAATTTGCTTTCTTATCCATATTTATTCAGCAAACATTTATTGAGTGCCTACTGTATAACTGCATATTAGGTGCTGGTGGTTGCTATAAAGACTTAAAAATCATTATACATACTTCTGTTTCAGGGGTTGATATCTCAAAAGACTGTTGCTTTCTTCTTTACAATTAAAACAAGCCAGATAGGTTATATAAAGGTAGTTGTAAAACCTACCAGAGAGAATAGGACTCACACAAACTGAAAAGAACTCAACTCTAGAAAGTGGCAAACCCTCTACAAGAGTGGAAAAAATTCTAGGCTTCTAGGGTGGAAATAAAGTTGCCATGGACAGGATTTAGGAGAAAGGAGTCTAACACTTAAACTTATAGTGGCCTTATGTGTGCTGACATGGCAGATTTGCACCCAGATGACTCCTGGGCAGTCTCAAATATTTAATGAGTGCTAAGATCAGCACACCAAATACAGGAGCAGGGAAAGAGAGCTGAGAGAAAACGTCTGAGGTACTTTGTGCTTTCAGCTAAGGAAGTTGATGACAAATACCCCTTTCCTGGCAATACCAGCCTCACAGATAGATGGTAGGGCAACCACAGCTGAGGTCAAAGGCTGAGGATGGCTCAGAAGAGTGACACAGGAGGCAGAACTAAAAAGCAAAGTAAACCCCCAGATATCCAAAATGGTGGCAGCAAGTGGCGATGCAGAAAGGGATCACCCACAGTTTGGAAAGTAAGTGGCTCTTCTCTGGACCACAGTCAGCTCTTCATAACCTCATTGAGGCTTAAGTCCTAGGACAAACCTACCCTCAAGACATTTGACTTCAATGTTGAACTAAGTTAAGCTGGCATTCTAACAAATCCCAGACCTCAACTACCAAGTGTACTGACCCAGTCTCTAGTCTAGCAAACTGACAGAAGAACGGGCATATTTTTTAAGGAGATAGGTATCAAATACTTCAGGTTTGATTGTATTTTCTTAAAAATGTTCAGCAAACAATTAAGAACAAAAACATACACAAAGAAAAACAATAAAGGTCACCAAGAGTTAAGAAAGAAAATAAGCAATGGTAGCCAAATGAGAAAAGGCACAAATTTTGGGATTACCAAATATGAACTTTAAATTGACTATGTTGAAACACTAAAGTGGAAAAAGTAAACAACCTGTATGAAGTGATAATCTCAGCAGATACATGGAAACTATAAAAAAGAATCTAAAGAAATAAAAAATACACTCAGAAAGAAAAACTTCAGATTTTGCCTCTCTTGTGTCAATGGTCTCTCTTTCAGATTCCCCCTGCCTGATCCCCACAATGTCTAGGTAGGAACAGTCTGGATGGTCCTTGTAGCCTCTCTCTGGAGCTTAACAGGCTGTACACAGCAAAGGAAAGGATAGAGAAAGGAGAAGAAAAGTCAAACACAAATACCCAAACAAATCTAAAGACAAAGAGAGAAAAAAAGAAGAAAGAAGAACAGATCAGCCAAGTCCTGTTGAACAATATCAAATACTGTCAGTATAAGGCAAAAATGATCCTAATGCTTTGTATGCAGTGTATAGCTGATGTACATGCATGTATTCTTGAGATATTTGTGATAGTCCCTAATGATATAAGAGCTTATGTCTATAAACCTCAAAGAAATGTTCACATTCATTTAACAAAGTTTTTTTTTTAAATTGTGTGGTAAGCACTGTGCAACTTCTGAAAATATTAATACATTAGCATTGAACACACATTCCCCTATGTGGCACTCAATATTCTCCAGTAAAGCATCTGATTCTCTACCAGAAAACCATCAAATAAATTCTTTTCTGCATCAAACTAGGTGCTTCTCAATAAGGATAATCTTATCCTCTGTCTGTTTCTTAAGTTGTTGTTTCTGGCTTCTTATCCTTGCTTAAAGTTTCAACTGTCTAACATTTTGGAACCAAGGAAAAAAATGAAAACTTACCCAGTGACGTTATTACTTGGAAGACTGTGAGGTTAATTCATCTTCAAAAGGGCCAGATGTCATGTCCCTCCCCTACTCCCATACCCTCATTATTATTTACTTCACAGGAAGGTTCTTTAATTTTTACGTGGAAACCATCTTTGTGAAATCCCAGTTTGGGAATTTTTATCTGGAAGAGGAAGTAGCCACTGAGGCCTCGTCTCTTTTCTTCAGTGCATTAAAAATAACATTCTTTCTAGGTAATGCTAGCAAGTGCCAAGTATCCAAGTGAAATGTAATTCCTCTGAATAAGGAGCAAAGACTAGATTATCTGACAAAAGTCATCATCATATTAAACAAACTATTTATTTAAATGTTGTCAAAAAACAAAACTAACAAATTAGCTAAGAAACAACTTCAAAAACATGTTGTAGGTAAAACTAAAATGCCAGTTAAATCTTAGCAAGGGTCAAGGGTTCCTCCTCAAATATAAAGAAAATTATATATAATGAGAAAATTTTTATGACAGAAGATAATAGTGTCTGATAAAGAATATAGGAAAGGAGCGTGGTCAGAAAACAAGGCTAGAATAATAGCACAGATTTTTTATAGACTAAAAAAGGCTTACAATTCTGCTTTCCCAAAATTGAATGCAATTTATGAAATGGCATCCAGAAAGGACTCCAAAGTAAATAAGTAACTTATTTTAAATAAGATAAATAAGATGGCAATTAGTTTGGAAGTGTAAAAACAGTAGATAGCTGAGCAATCACAGAATGCCACCTCACGCCTGCTGCAGTTTTCTGGCCTGAGGATTACATGAAGATTCTTTTTGACAGATTAATTCCCCACATCAAGACAGAATGACGACACTGGAGAGAAAAGCGCCTTGACATGATTCTGAAGTCTCTTTCTTCTTCTTGCTACATTTCTAAACTAAGAAAGTCCTAAGTTTGTTTGTTTGTTTGTCTTTCCTGTCGCCTGATTCATCGGAGATGGAAGAAGTGAGACACAACGTGTATCAACGTCAATAAATATCAACACTGGGCCACTCAGATAAAGAATTAATGTGAAGAAATTATCTGAAAGAGAACTTTTCATCTCTGTTATCTGGAATTTTCTGTTTTCTCTCATGAGGAAATACCAGACAGTGAAATATACACTATTCTGAAAAATCAGAAGCGTTTTTTCTAATGCATGCCATGCAGCTAAACCACTTAGCACGGTTGACCCTCTGTCTCATTCTATAAGATGAGCTGGTTATGTTTTATTATTTCTGAAGTCCTTTTTGTCTCTAAAATTTAGTTATGGAAGGACATCCTATTTAATATAGTCCTCAGAATGTCACTTAAGTTTGTAAGAATGTGGCCTGGATACATCTAAGAAAATGAAATTGTAAGTAATAACATGAAATAGCTTGAGAATTCTAGAATGAAATGGAAGTTGCTTTTTCTAATTGGATGCATCTAAGTTCTTAAGATATTTACATTTGTGAGCATGTGAATACATGTATGTCTAAGTGGATGTGTGTTTGTACGAACGATTTTACTTAATTTAACCTCTTTGTATAATACCAGTTCAGTGAACTGTATTACAAACATAAAATTATAACACTACCACTGGGATAGCAGGAATCTCTAGTATCTTAATCAGTGAGGGCATATTTAAAACACTGAGCAGTAACTCTGCCATCAATACAATAAAAACATCAAATTTCTCGATATTCAATGAGTTTGAAAGCTGTAAAATTAACATAGTTTGCTTTGGACATCTAGATCTCAAAAAAAAAAAGAAAAAAAATTAACACAGTTCGCATAAAATCTGATCAAATGAATTATTCTTACACAGATACCACATTTGGCAGTTAAAAATAAAAAGTACTTATTACAAATATATTTTCTTATAATTCCTGGCACTGTGTAAAAGAATGCTAGACTGAACTAAATTAGCCAGAAATACAAGAGGCTGACATATTGATTTCCAATGCAAAACTTCCCAAATCTCCTTCGTTAACAACAAAATGAATACTAGAAATTTTAAAAGTACTCATATTTCCCATGTCTTCTTCTATTACTTCAAAAGTTGTATCCTACTTTTTGCAACTTTTTATTTTGAAACGATTCTACACTCACAAGAAGTTGCAAAAATGTTGTAGACAAGTCCCTTGTACCTGTCCCCCAGCTTCCCCTCAATGGTGACATGCATAACTAAAGTGCATCATCAAGCCAAAAAATTGACAGACACAGCACAATTCACTATTCTACAACTATTACTTGGATATAAGCAGTTTTGTATGCACTCAAATTTTTTGTTCATCATTTTATGTTAGCTTTTACTTTCAGAGATGGTGTACCAACCTCTCTAACCTTTCATTTTGTTCTGTACTAATTTGAAACCTTAATGGTTAAGAAGTATGGGGTTTTCTGCATGCTGCAAATAATCAGTATGCTTTATGAACTTAAAATGCAACTCTAGGCAGAGAATAAGCTATTTGGAAAGCAACGATTAATATTTAGCTTACCGAAGTAGATTCCTAAAATATTTTAGCTATCTGTAGTATTTATGGTGAGGGACTCAAGCAGTGAGTTAAATCCCATTTCACATTAGAGACCATTAAGATATTCATTGATTTAGGAGATGTTTATTGAGCAGCTTATTCTGAGCAAACAAACCACAGCAGACAATATAAGAGATAAAAATACACATAAAAGCAGTTCCCCAGTCATCAAGGGACTTATATGTCAGGGAAAATACCACTGTAGAAAAATAAAATAAACTGCAGAGATTGAGAAGTAGGTTGGGTGAGGGAGAGGCACGATGGAGTTCCCTTATGTTTGTGGAGACTTTGGCATGCAATAATCCTCCCTAGCCAAGACCAAGAAGTTTGAAATTACAAGTCTAGTTTAATATCTCTACCCAAGTGCTCTCTGGCCTTCCACCTTGGCTTGCAGTCCCATCTATCTTATCTTTACTACCACAGTTTAGAAACCTATTCCAACATGTTTATTTTTAGAGTTGAGTCTCCCCTTCAAAACTGCTGAACCTCAGAGTAAGGCTAAAAATGCCGCCTTCATTAATTTTTGTGTTTATTCATTGGTTGATTAATTGGTTGATTCATTTTTTTTTCCTGTTCTAACTCACACAATGTATACAGCTTTCTCAACAGCAGAGTTGATTGTTTGTGGTGAATGCGAACATTGTATTTACTTGAAACTAATGTCAAGCTCCAGCTTTAGTTGTTAAGACTGAATATTAGGACATGCTCCCAAACCTAAAACTAATATAAACATTCAGCACTACAGCGTACTCTACAAAGATACAAAAATAAAAATTAGCATCCTTTCTGTAACTCCTAACTGTTGCTTGAAATTTTCCTTAGCTCAAGGAAGCGTCTTTATTCTAAAGAATAAAGTAGGAAATATTTTATACAGTATCACTACCAAGTTAGTTCTAGCCAGGAGTGAAACTAATGTCAAATCTAAGAACATAATGAGTTAAGTTGCAGATTAGTATAGTGGATAAGTATTTAGGGTATGGAGTCAGATTGCCTGGGTTACAATCTTGGTTTCCCCCAACAGAGTCTAAGCAAGTTATCCAAACTTTCTGAGCCTCAGTTTCTCATCTGTAAAATCAGACAAATAATAATAATAATAATGCAGGTTGTAAGGTAGGCTTGATGTCATAAGAGGTAAATCTCATCATGTCAGTGGCTAAACTGAATACAATTCTTTTTAATGTCCTTACATTTTAAGGTATGTTCCGGGTTGAATGTCTCTCCTTCAACTGGGCTCCTTCTATCTGTGGCTCCATGTTCTTCGGTATGTCCATTCCAAGGACACCATTTTGTGTGTGTGTGTGTGTGTGTGTGTGTGTGTGTGTGTGTGTTGTGAGAGGGGGTGGGGACCATCTGGATTTCAGCCAGATGGAAATAGGAAAGAGCACAGCAGAGTGTGCATGGAAAGTGTGTATGGGCCTGAACTGAAAATAAGTGATGCCATATCTATCCACATTACATTAGTCAGAAGTCAGTCAGAAAGCCATAGGTAACTACAAGATATGCTGTGATACAGAGACAGATGAAAAGATAGCAGTTTTTGTGAATGCCCAATCAATCCTGCTAGAATTATGTATCATCAGCATTCTTATGGGATTTAAATGGAAACATGTGAGACTAAGAATTATACCTGGTAACACAATCTATATAATCCATTTTACATTATTACTTTTTCATAATCTCAAATGCTAGGTATCTTTTCAAGATCAGTTCTAAAACTCCAGTATTCTATTACACAAACAACTGGCAGATCAGATTCTTTACTCAGTTACCCCAGAAGAACAAGTTGCCTGTATCATTGGAAATTCTGACAGCAAGGTATTCACATAGCAGCTTAGCTTTTAGTGCCTCAGGGAGACTTATACCCCTAAATCAATTTAAAAAAAAGATACAATGTATTTAAATATTTATATGAAAAAATAGAGTAATGTGAACTTTCAACCCAACAAAATGTAATCTCCACTGTTCCTATTATCTCTGCTCCTAGATTCTAAATTATTTCCCTTAATTGAATTGGCATTTTATCAGAATGTCCTTCTGATTTGGGGAATATCTTTTATTTCCCTCTCTATTTTAAAGTGAGTTTTTGTAGTGTTAAGAGATTTTATTTTTCTGTCATATTGCTGTATCTTGAGTCTAGCATTTTGAGAGCAGAGACCAAATATGTATTTTAAATATCTATGTATGCCCAGTGCATTGCATTATATTTGCAAGTATCCTATTAGTGCTTATTTGATTCTTTTATCTCACCTATACCATGCTAAAGAGTAGCTTGTGGGACACTGAACAAGTTGTTCTAAACCTCATTATCTTCCTCTAGAAGCAGAGGAAATGGCAGCATCTACCTGCGAATTTTGGGGTTGGTATAAAGTGAAATAAACTGAGCAAGCAATAAGCATTCATAATATTCTCTACTATTAGTTTTAATGGTAATTGTTAGGGGCAAGCTGCCTCAGAAAACCCCCTCTGTGCAAGCAAACCCCACCCCAACTCTAATTGCTCTGCACCTGCATTCCTAAACAACTATCTAGGTGCTACAATTAATCTAAGCCTCATTTCAGCCATCTGGGCAGCTTAGGAAGGACAGGGAAAACAAATGTTTATTATCCTTACTTGTAAATTGCTGTTCTACACAAACCTGTAAAATCCATTTTTGTTTTTTCTTTTTAACTGCCACCACAAAAGTCACAGGATAATGTATTCTAAGTCTGTCACAAGTTAACAAACTATCTCTGTGCCTGTTACAAGCTAATAAATTATCTTAGTCCTAAAACTCCCTTATGCCCCTCTCACTACATATAAACGGCTAGTTTTGTAAGCTCGGGGCTGCTGCTTCTAATTGTTACCAGGCAGCCTAACTTTTGGTCTACTCTCCTTTCTCTCGGCTAACCTTACATTTTGGTGATGAAACACATGACGAGGTAGGCTCTGGCTGGGCAACCTCAGAGGGCTCGCTCTCTCTCTCTCTCCCTTTATCCCTCCCCTTCCTCTTCTATCACCTTCTGTCCCGGCCACGCTCCCCTTCACGAAACTGCCAAAGACCCAGAGGATCTCCCACTCTGTCATTCCTGGGGACCTCATCCATCATCAAAGCCTCTGCCAGGGTGAGTAAGAGACACTCTTGCTATTTACCTGAAACCCTTGACACTTTCTGCCTTCCTGAAAAACCCAGAGCTGGGCCAAGGGCTTCATCCAGCCTCCAGACCTCTGGTTCCACCATTTCAGGGACACCTGACTCAGCAGCTACCTCCTCTATTCCGGACAAGGCCTGTGGGACAGGGAAGGCCCTCTCCCACCGTCCTTGTGAATCAGCAATCTCTTCTTCCTCTCCCTCCCTTCCCTATCTGCTATGGGAGGCTATCAGTCCACCCCTTTCAAAACTACCCCACTTGGGTGTCTCCTGAGTAACCTCAATGCTCTCTGCCTCCATTCAAAGATCCATCCTAAGGCTTATTTTTTACTTTAATACCACTTGGCCTCAATACAAGCTGGACAGTGGCTCCCAATAGCCCAAAAATGGTACTTTTAATTTCAATGTACTTAGAAATTTAGACAACTTTCAGCATCACAATGGGAAATAGCCCTTACGTTCACCCTCCATAGCCGTCCTTCCCTCTGTCAGTCCTGTTCTACTTTCCAAATTCTCCTCCCTCACTCCCAAACCCAACTCTCCCCATCACCCACCCCACAGCCCCCGCTGACAACTCCTCTTTGACCCGGCTGATTTTTCTCCTCCTCAATTGCATCATAATCCTCCACTGTAAGTGCCTGCTCTGGCCCTACCTCTCCACTCCAGCCACCCCGTTTCTAACCCTAAGTCCTCCCCATCTCCCCATCTCCACCACTTACCCATTCTCAAATGCAACATGCCCAGCAATCAGCTCCCTTTCTTTCCCTCTGAGAGGTAGCAGGGGCCAAAGGGATCATCCATGTCCATGTCCCCTTCTCCCTCTCCGATGTCTTCCAAATTAAAAAGTCTTGGGTTTTTCTCCTCCAATCCTAATACTTATATCAAAGAATTTAAGTCTCACCCAGTCTTATAAACTGACTTGGCATAATCTCTGTATTATCCTCTCTTCTACCCTTCTTCCAAAACAGGAAAAAGTATGGCTCACAGCCCAGGCACATGGTGGCAATCTTCATCAGCAAAATCCTACTAAGCTGGTAAAAGCTTCTGCTGTCCCCCAGGAAAAGTTTTTTGGGGTTACCAACCCACAGACCCTGGCCAAGCACCCTGTAACCATATTATTAGTAGTCTTATTGCAGGCCTTAACAAAGCTGCTCATAGGCTGTAAATTTTAAGTATCTTAAATAAATTTTCCAAAAAACAGATGAAAATCCTGCCCAATTCCCTTCCTGCCTTACAGAGACTCTCCAAAAATATGCTTGTGTGAACCCTGCCTCCCAAAAAGAAACTACTGTTCTTAATACTCATTTTATTTCTCAATCTGCCCCCAACATCCACACAAACATAAAAAGGTAAAAATGCCCCTCAAACCCCACAACATAACCTCCTTAACCTGGCTTTCAAAGTCTTCAGTAACAGAGATAAGCAAAGTAAATTAGATAAAGCCCAAAGAGATCATGCTAAATACCAGCTTCTATCTGTGATATTCGTCAGCCTAGCCATAGTACCCAAGGACACAAAAAAACCAATAGCAGCGGCCCACCCTGGCCTTGTTTTGAGCACTACAAAGAAGGCCACTGGGCACGGGCATCTCCTAACCCACAAGTGCTGAAAAGTCCTTGCCCAGTCTGCTAGCAGACAGGCCGATGGAAGTCGGTAACTGTCCTCCTGAGGGACTTCCCAGGGTCTGGTAGGGGCTCTGTTTTGAGTGCAGGACTTCTCTGGTTTTCTGCCTCTGGCCGGGTAGGGGCTTTTTCTCTGGTTTTCCTGCCTCTGGCTCTTGGAGGCAGAGGCTCCATTACCCAGGATTTTAAGACAGTAACCAATCTAGTAAAGGATTCAAAGATCAATTAATCCAGAAGAAGTCTGAAAAAACCCCTCTCATTGGATAAGAACATGAATGGGGAGGGAATAACTCAGGGGTACAAGCTCTAGCCACCCCAGCCTGAAGTGGCAACCCCTCCAGATCACCTTCCATGGGTGTGGAAGCTGTCCTTTCACTCTGCCTAATGAACTGCACTACTACACACTCTTTTGGTCCATGAGTTCTATCTGAGCCATAGCATTCAGAAAGAAAGAAAGGCCCCCTTTCCCATTCTTCTGACTTAGGGAGGCAAGAACCTGCAGCAAGCCCAGTTGTATCTGTTGGCGAGCCAGCCAGGAGCATCAGATTTAAGCAGTGAGTCACTCAGGACCCCTTTCACTTGCTAGTCTGTCCTTTTTCTTCTAAATTTGTTAAGGAGTAACTCACTGTGCACCTGTTGGCCAGTTAAAAGCACTTAGTGTGGCCACTGGATAGAAAGACATGGGTGTCAGGCTTTCTGGAAAAGGCCTCTCTAACTACCGCTGGCTCTCTGGAACTGGGAGGGTTGGTTTGCCTGGAACCAGCTTTTCTCCTTTTCTGCTTTCTTTCTTTCTCTGGGCCACACTAAGTTTCAGTTAGGGGCAATGAGGAACGTTCCTGAATTCCCAGTTGGACCCGGCTGAGGTTACAGCATTGCCTAGATCCCCTAAGAGACAGCCGCCTATGTGAGTGCCACTCAGCCTTTCAGACCCCGAACTCCCAGGTCCAGATATCCGTGAGGAAAACTTCTTCCAGGCTCTTTCCTCTAAGATATTTCCTACATGTGAGGTCATTACCCTTCTTGCTAGGACCTTGAGGCTCTTGGGGTGGCAGTCCAGAGACCCTTGCTCATGGTGCCCTCAGGCCTATACCTATGAGGACCTCCTACAATATAAACACACAAGACCAGCTCCCTTAGTCTGCCATGCTAGGCTATGTCCTAACTGAGCCAAGGTCTATCAGTGGGTATTGGAGGCTATAGAATATTTTGTTTTCTGTCACCCACAATTTTCCCAATCCAACTGCATGGTGCCAAGATCCAATGATGTACAATGTGTCCTGCCTAGGATCAGCCCTCCCTACAGCAGAACTTTTCCATCTAGAGCACCATAGTCAGACCTGGTCCGAGACTCAAATAGTTAATTACAGGGCCCAGAGCAATAGGGCATACACCTATAATGGAAAGTGGGGAGAAAAGGCTCTGGTCTGAAGGGCGTTATCCCAAGCCTTGGCCCTGATGCCAGCCATCACCTTCTTTAAGATTGTTATATTGAGAGACCCTTCAAGAAATTCATTCTCCTGGGGCAATTTTACAGTCAGGCCTATGTTAATTAGACACTTGCTAGGGAATATAAATGGCACCCACTGCCCAAGCCTCGCTGGCCTAGTTCTTCAAGGACACAGCAGTACAGGGCCACTGAACCCAGCAGTCCCCATGTCCCTTAAGGTAGCCAAAAAGGACATTAGACAGTGAGGACATGCCCATTGTGCCCGTAAGCATGATTAAACTCAGCAAATGGAAAAGGCCCATGAGATGATCACATATCTAGCGCCCAAGGAAAACTATAAAGTGCTGTACAACTGAGGGACACCCCAGGGATGGCAGTTGCAGAAAATAATCAGGGCTGTGGGCTTCTTAGTGTTCAATTTCAGATGGGTGCTACTCCTCCCAAGGCAAAAATCACCCTTCAAGTGTATTCTGGAGAATGGGGACCAATTTGACCACTATCTTTGAAGAAGCAGCTTATTTTCCTCGGCAACAGAGCATGGCTGCAATACCCTTTACAGGGTGTAGAATCCTGGACACCTGATGGATGTATAAATTGTAATACCCTTCTACAATTAGACCTTTTCTGTAGAAGGGAAGGTAAATGAATTGAGGTCCCCTATGGGCAAGTTTTTTTTTTCCTCTACAGGATAATCCTCAGAGCTTTTAACTTATGCCCTAATGGCTGGTCCCTGGAACTACCCCCATACTCAGGACTCCCTGTGCCTCCTCCCTCCACCAATACTGATAAAATCTCCCCAGCTCCTATGACCCAAGAGTAGTCAGGGAAAGCCAAAATGTCCAAGGCACCACAGGATACTAGGATGCTCCAACTCTGCCTTCTACAGACTGTAGGAGAACAATTTGGCCCAACCAAAGAACATGCTTTCTTTTCACTTTCTGACTTAAAGCAAATCAAGGTGGACTTTGGAATATTTTCACATGACCCAGACAAGTTCAAGATGTTCTGCAGGGCCTAAGTCAATCCTCTGAACTAAACTGGAAATATACCATGTTACTGCTTAGTCGGAATTTAACCAGTAATGAGAGATAGGCTTCTTTAACAGCGGCTCAAGAGTTCAGGAACACATCGTACCTTAGTCAAGTAAATGACTAAATGACGCCAGAGGAAAAGGATAGTGTGGACCCTCACTGGGACCCTGCCTCAGAACATGGGGACTGGAATTGTAGGCACCTACTGACCTGCATACTTGAGGGATTAAGGTGGACCAGGAAGAAGCCCATGAACTATGCAATGTTATCCACCATAACCCATGGAAACGAAGAAAACCCAACAGCCTTCCTTGAGTGCTTACGGGAGGCCTTAAGAAAATAAACTCCCCTGTCACCAGACTCCATAGAGAATCAGCTAATACTAAAAGACAAATTTATCACACAATCGGCAGTGGACGTTAGAAGGCTCCAAAAGCTAGCCCTGGGGACAGAACAAAGTCTAGAATCATTACTAAATCTAGCAACTTCCGTGTTTTATAATAGAGACCGGGAGGAACAGGCTGAAAGGACCAGGAGGGACAAGAAAAAGGCCACAGCCTCAGTCATGGCCCTCAGGCAGGCAGACCTAAGAGACTCAGAAAGGGGAAAGGCTTGGGTTAGCCGCCAGCCTGCCCCAGGCTGCTACCATTGCGGCCTACCGGGACACTTTAAGAAAGATTGTTCCCAGAGGAACGGACCACCTCCTCGTCCTTGCCCACTGTGCCAAAGGGATCATTAGAAAGCACACTGTCCCAGAGGATGAAGGTTCCCAGGGCCTGAGGTGGCTGACCAGATGACCCAGTAGCAGGCCTTGAGGGTGCCCGGGACAAGCACCAGCACAAGCCATCCCCCTTCAGCGAGCCCGGGGTAAAGCTGACCATAGAGGGCCAGGAGGTTCATCTTCTCCTGGACACTGGCGCAGCCGTTTTTCTCTCCTGTCTTGGATAGTTGTCCTCCAAGTCTGTAACTATCCGAGGAGTCCTAGGACAAGCAGTCTGCCAGTATTTCTCCTAGTCCCTAAGCTGTAGCTGGGGAGTTGTGCTCTTACCCCCAGTGTTAACCTTGTCTCTCCAAACCAAGAACTCCCTGTTCCTGCTACATTATGCACTCACTCAAAAAGAGCAATACAGTTCATTCCCTTATTAGTAGCCCTTAAAGTCCCAAGTAGTGTTGGGTTAAAAGCAGAAAGCCTAAAAACCTCATTATCTTATTTCCAGTCATTCTCCCAAAACTTCCAATTGTCACCAAAAAAAAAAAAAAAAAAAAAAAGAAAAAAAAAGCCCGTGCCTCCTCTTCTTAAAATAAACAATGCTGTTTCTACCTCAACAAATGTGGGTTAGTACAAAATGCTATCAAACTCAAAAACCAAGCACAAAAACGTAAAGACAGTCACCTGGCCATGGTCGTTCCGTGACTCCTGGGCACCCCGGCTACTGCTCCTCATAGGTCCTGCCATAGCCCTTTTCCTCCTCCTGGCATTTGGCCCCTGCCTCTTACAACTCCTCACCCAGTTTTCACAGAACCGTACTACAGCTTTCACCCGGGGATCGATACAAAATACGGTGCGGCTCCAGAAACACCAATGTTTCCAGAAACACCAACCCTGCTTACCTAGGCCCCTCCAAACGGCGCCCCTATCCAGCGAAAAGCAGTCAAATAACCTCAGTGCCCCCCTTTTCTTACCTATTAAAAGGCTGGAATGGTAGGGACAAGCTGCCTCAGAAAACCCCCTTTGAGCGAGCTCACCCACCCCCAACTCTGATTGCTCTGCAGCTGCATTCCTAAACTCCTAACTAGGTGCTACAATTAAGCCAAACCTCATTACGGCCATCTGGGCAGCGGGGGAAGGACAGGGAAAACAAATGTTTGTTATCCTCACTTGTAAATTCCTGTTTTACACAAACCTATAAAATCCTGTTTTTTAAAAACTGCCGCCACTAAGGTCACAGGATAATGTACTGTAAGTCTGTCACAAGTTAACAAACTATCTCTGTTCCTGTTACAAGCTAATAAATTATCTCAGTCCCAAAACTCTTATGTCCCTCTCACCCCATATAAACCCCTGGTTTTGTAAGCTCGGGGCTGCCTCCTCTAATGGTTATGTGGCAGCCCAGCAGGTTAATACAGCTTGCTTGCCTGACTTTGGGTCTATTCTCCTTTCTCTCAGCTAAGCTTACAGTTATGGCTAAAGAATCTTGGGGTAGGTAGGGCAACGAATGAAAGTAGGAAGCAAAGAGTCCATACTCGGATTAAATAACTCAAAAATGCCTGAAATCTCCAGGTCTGATAAAGAAAGTTGTGCAGCAGAATAAGGCAAATCATTACTTTTTATCTTTCTAGAGTTCTTGTGCTCCCAAGAGGCTAGATTACTGTGGAAGCACATTGGGAAACCTCTGGTGGGCAGGCTCAGACCTGGAAGATTTAAATATAAACATGATTCATTTTCTTTCCCCTAGAGAGAGATGTTCATCACAGGCAGAGGAAAGACTTCTTTCCTTAACCTGCTTTTAAATAATCCCATGGGGTGAGGGTGGCTATCAAGTGGTGTCTCTATCTGTGCTGTTGTTTGGCAGAGGCATTAATGGTTTATCAGGATCATCTCAGGATCATCCGTCGTACAAATCTTATATATGTAACCTGGCTGAATGATACAGTTCTCTGTCTTCCTGACCAGTCTCTGTGGACAACCTGCAGCATGAGTGGCTATTAGGGGGCTGAGTGTTACTGAGTCGGCAAAATGCATTAAAAGCAGCCTAAGAGTCCTTCACCCACTGGGGAGGGCTAAACAGATGAGCAAAGTTTTCACTCTAAGCTTCGAGACTCCTTAAACTTCCACATTAGAGACAGCCCTGAAAGGAATAATGCTTTATTCAAAGAAAGCTACCCTTTAAATAAAACATGATTTACTCCTCCTGTTTCCCTTGAGCTGTTTTTCCCCCATCACATAATTTTGACCTTGTACAATTTGGCAAAAGCACTGCGAGCAAGCCTATAGCTTGATCTGGAGTAGACATAAAGTGACATGTGAAAACTGGGTCTAAATACATGTCTGTCTGACAGGGCGTGTTTAGGATAAAAGGTTGCTGCTTTTCCACAACTTGTTTTTCAGGCATTTTCTGAGGCGAGCTTGTCAAACTGACAGGAAAATCCACAAAGAAGCGTTTTGGCTAATTTTTTTAAAAAATTAAGACATAAGTCAAATAAAAGTAAATTCAGAAGTAATAAAATGAAGACAGTGTTGCTTACTTGGGTCCATGGTTCTCTTGAAATATATAAAGCCTAGTTTTTACCTATAGCCCAAGTATTGGAGACAAGGGTCCCACACTAACTTATTTTAGGAATTCACAGGTATACTTTTGTGTTATTGCATATAACGCATGACAGGAAGATGGGTAAGATTTGCCTCTGTTCTCCTCATGAACAGAGGAGGGCACCTGGCTCCCACTGAGCCTAATCACGCAGGTTTAAAGGGGTTTAGCTCAGGGTATCCCAAAGTGACGGAAGAACACGCTAGTTAAATGTTGGTCGTTTTCCATTCTCTTCAGGGGGGATCTCCCAGTGCCAATCTCTGAAAAGGCTGTAAGACTCTGAAACAGATCTCCCCAGAAATCTCACCTAGAAGGATAGTAAGATATGCTATCTATCCCTCCCTGGATCTCTCTTTTCTAGCTGAGCTTCAGCCATCTGGGTATTGTACCTCGTTTCATAGTTCCCTAATTTGTATGTTTGTTCTTTCTCCAACCCCTAAACAAATTGTCTCAGGGCATTCTGGAAGCACCATATTATGTTAAAGTGTAAATGTCTTCAGCGATTTCCCTTTAAATGTATTTTCTTTAACGAATAAATGCACAATTAGTGGTAGTACTATAAAAAACATGGAGAGGTGAAGTAAGAGATAGTATATGGGGTTGTTCTGGAGATTATGGCAAACTAAGAACCCTTTTCAATAACACCGATGCTTCCTCTATCTTTCTCTCTTTCACATCTTAGGAAACACAGAATGAAACACATAGATTCATTGACGGGAAGGAAGGAAGGAAAAAAGGAAAGAAGGAAGACTGGCTCTGCCTAAAATGGCATTTTCCCCTATAGGAAAGGTCTGATCTCAGGCAAAGCATTTAAACTGGTGATGAGGAGACTCCAAGGACAGCAACTATAATCACTTCCAAACCCTTTATGTTAGAGAGAAAAAAACCAAAACTCAGGGAGGCAAGACCCAAACTCAGGGGCAGTAGAACTGTAATGAAGGGCCAGACCTCCTTACCTGCAGATGAATGTTCTTCCTGTCACACGGTGCTTCATAATGCTTGATTTAAATCTGTAGGAGACACAGTAACATCACGGAACTCGAGAACTCAGGATCTTCAGTTGCGAAAGCCAGGGTATGAAATTCAGGCCAGCCACTGGGCAGATTGCTCAATCTCTTTAAAGGCTTGCAGCTCAAAAGAAGGTTCAGAAACCGACCAACATCAGCATCACCTGGGGACTTGTTAGAACTACAGACTTCTAGGACCCGCCAAAAATCAACGTAACAATGTTCCCAGGTGAGTACGCGTAACATTTGAGAAACACAACTTAAAATCCGTGATTTTTAATCTTGGATGCTCATTAGAATCATCTGGGAAGCCTTAAACATTACTGATGTCTTGGCCTCACCCCCAGAAGTGAACGATGCTTGGTTGTCAGCTACAACCCATTTTAAAGGATAATCAGGTGATTTTAATCATACAACTAATGGGAAGATACAAAGGCACCAGAGGACACTAGCAGAATGTCTGCTCTCCCCTTCCATAAGGCGCTTTCAAAGATTACAGGAGATAATGCTGATAAAGCATGTGGTACATACCTACCCCAGACTACGTATCCAAAAATGTTAATTTCTCCTTGTTCTACTCTTCCTTTTCTTCTCCTTCTGCTGCTTCTTGTTCTTTATAATATAATGCATAAGTTAAGCCAAGTTGCTTACCTTAGATATGTCCATTGTTTTTGCTTTGGTTTGATTTTTGTTATTTATTCATTTTTAAATTTTTTTTGAATAAAATTGAATGAATTCGTAGAATATGCCTGGCACTGTTTTGTGCTTGGTGAAACAAGGGTGAACCCTCATATAACATAAGGTCTGCAGGCACAGGGACCCTTTGTTGCTATCCCTGTTACACTCCCAGCTCTAAGTCCAGGGACTGTTTCATTGTAGGAAGCAAAACAAATTAATGTTGAAATATATATCCCCCTCCAAAACAAAAAGTATATTGTAGTCACCTATTTGAGGAGAGGGACAAAACCAAAACACAAAACACAAGTTTCTCATTTCAGTATCTAGAATAAAGGAATAGTTGAATGATTTCTTCAGTTTTTTTTTAATTTTGAAAATCTATTACGTCCTCCTTGAAACTCACGATAGATAATGATGTTTCTTATTATACAATCATCACAATAAATCATATCAAAGCATTTGTGTAAGAAATGAAAACAACTGGAGGCCAGGCCCTCTGTGGTCAGAGATATCGACCTTGACATCCACAGCGCCTGGGCCCAGCCAGGCCTCGACCTCTGCCCTGTGGATGTGCGGAGCATACAGTAAAGATACATGAAGGACTGCTTCAGGGCTATTACGATCAAGGATTTATATTTTAATACATCTATGCTTTTGTCTGCCTGGAAGATTATTATTCATTGTTTCTAATTGCTCCATTTCTGGATCTGTTCATAAATACACATCAGAAGAACATTTTCAAAAGATCTGTCACAGGATTGTCTCTATTTTTTGTGCTTTTAAATGTAAAAGCCCCCAAAAGAATTGGCAGCAACTCAAAATAATGATTATGTAAATGAAAAAAAAAAGTCCTGCTTTTAAACCAAAGAAAGGCGAAGCTATTTAGAGCAAGGACCACTCCTCCCCCTATCGCAGAGGAATGGCAGCCCCCTTCTTCCTAGAGCGCCACTCTCTTCTCGATTCTAGGGGATATTCTTTCCAGAAAACACCAACTGCAAAGTTCTAGTGGAGTGAAGGGCCAGTTACCAGTCTATACATTCACTCTTTATCATACAACTCAAACCATTCTCAGTTTTCTGGCAATTTTCTTAGGCCAATGAATGTTTGTTTCATCTTTTGTGGTTGAATATAAATTCTTGTTGGAAGAAGAAAAAAAAAAAAAGCCATCCAGATATTACAATAAACACACACAGAGGAAGAAAAAAAATTCTATCTCCATTGAGTTTAACAATCAGCAGGGCCCAAATTACCTCTTATTAACATTTATTTTACAAAAGAGGCAGGGTATAATTTGGTGATAGATTCGGATTTGGAGAGGAGCTATAATCAGCCTCCTGAAGTGCTCTGCCTGAAGGACATGGCTGCTATTTTTTGTAATTATATTTCTCTGCCCCCACCCCCCTCCCCAATCTGGAGAGTCTTTCAGTCCTATCTCTGGCGCCTGTGTTTCTCCCTCCCCCTTTTCCCCTTCTTTCTCTCCTCCCCAGACCCCTTTTCTCTTTAGGCTCTTTTGAATAATGCAGCCTCTTTCAATAGCCCAGGCAGGCTTGAAGATTAGGAAGCCCGGTGGTGGAGATGAGGCCTGCTTCATAGGAGCAGGAGGCCTCACTCTTCTGGCGAACAAGGCTCTGGGAAGCAGTCCAACTGCAGACCGCATGTGTTGGGAACCCTGAATAGGCAAGCAGCAGGCCGGCCCATATGTCAGCCTGTGCCACAAAGACTCCTCTGCACATCTACCATGACAAACAGGATTACCGAAGACAATTAATCTGGCACGCTTTATCAAAATCAAGCACTGACCCTGACCTCTCCTCTCGGTGTGAGGCAGATGCCACGCTCCGATTCAATAGACCTCGAGTGTTCCCTTTTTCACTACTGAAAAGCAGCCAAGGCCTGAATAAGGCTGGCATGGACTCATTGCAACGACGGTGTGACGGTGACAGTCCTAATCAAATAGGACGAGTCTACCTTTTCTCTGACTTTTAATGGAGAGGCTAGCCGCAGCTCCTTGTCTACCCCAGAAAGAAAATGAAGTGCATCTGTTTTTCTTTTATCTGTCTTGTCTGGTGCCTGCAGCTTGTTGGGGGTGGGGGAAAGGGGCAGAGATTCAGGTAGCTTCTATTGAGCTGTGCTTTGCCTCATATTTGGGAGTTCAATTCGAGTGGAAGAAGGTCTGCCAGTGGCTGAAGAACAGTGGTTTTATGATTTAGTTAATCCTTTCCTGGTACTTTACGGGAAAGGTAATAAAGCAGGAAAAAGGAACATGGCCTCCAGAATTGACAAAACCTCCCACTGTGACTCCATTAAGTCCATTCCTGTAATTTACTCCAATTTCTCTGTTTCCCCATCTGCACTTTTAGGACCCTGGTAAGGAGAACCTTAGATAAATGTTCGGAATATTTACAAAGTGCTTAGATTGATTTAGAAATGAGAACCCTTTGTAGAAAGAAAATTTTCGTAATTTTTCTTGAAGGTTTGAAGGCTTCAGAGAGACCAATGAGAAAAGGGAGGCCTTAGCTACATCTTGTCCTACTAGGAAGATGCTGTGGGTGAATATGTAGGTCAGAACATAGGTGAAATTTAGGCTTTTTCTTACTGTTGTTACCAATTCTTCCACCCATAAATAAGCCTAAATAGTCTGGGTGTAGAGGAACAGGAAGGAGAATAACTCTTACATTAGCTCATTTAACCTTGGTGACCCCTTGATTAGACATTTGGATAATGCCTCAGTTAAGACTCCAGAAGTCTCTCTATAAAAATAAATAGGAAGCTACTGCATGAAGTAGTGTAGATTTTCTCAAAGAATCAGGCTCAGGCCACCTGCATCACGATCCCCTAGAGAACTCATTAAAAATATGGACTGCTAGAGTCCACATGAGACCTAAGGATCCACACTCCCTTAGCGTAGGCTTGGGAACCATATTCCCTAGGTGACTCTTACACACTCCAACATGAGAAGTGATGATGCCGTTGAATGACAGCAGGGGGTGCCAGCTAGTAGGCTTGGTTCTAGGTGTATTTCTCACTAAGCTTGATCTGTCATCACGGCCAAGTTCTTCTCTGCGCTTCAGCCCCTGCATCAATAATGATGGCATTGGATCAAGATGCTGCTTGCCCAATCTAGCTTTAAAACAACCTGTTTCTCTGGATCTGATTTACAGAAAATTCATTCCGTCCTGCCTTGACAAATCATGTATGTCTTTCCCAGCTCTTTCTAGATTTTATCATATAGATACAGTACAAGATTGTCAAGAAGGTACTCGAGTTCCAGGTTGTGTGATTCTGAGGACACAGATTAAATATATATGTTATAATTAGATATATAAATTATATAAATGTCATATATAAATTATAAATATAGATGTTATAATTTTATATTTAATCATATAAATAGTAAATATTTACATTACTTATAGAATGGAGTGATATTATGAAGCTCAATTATCAGGAGAAGGCAGAGTTTGCTGTTAAAGTGTATGTGAGTAAAGTCAGAGCACTGGGAAGTCATGCTTGTATTTGATCGACTCAAAAAAATTGAAGATGTACAACATTTTACTAAAAGGCATGGGAGTCTGGGTAGCAAAGTGTGTGGAAATTGTCCTTACCTGAATCGTAATTACATTAGGCCCATCTGAGATTTACTAAGTCAGGGTGGTTTTCAATGTCTGGCTCATTGCAGGTGCCCGACTCTGAAGCATGCTGATAAGTACAGACACTGCCTTGCAGGACGCTCTCTGCTGACATCATTTCAGCCAGGGCTGGGAGAGGACTGCTCTCTGGATGGGTATCCACTACAGGGTTACACAGAATCTTTATACTTACATATTAATCTTCTCTAGAAACACAATTTTCTCTTAAAACTATGAAAATCTGGCTTGTTCATTTATGTTGGAAATTATTTGCTATTAAATTAGTAATTAGTTTAGGGATTTATGAAGTCCAAGATCAGTAAGATTGTCTCCAAATGATGTTAAGCATCCAATATAAGCAAAGCTCTTAAGATACAGAGAAGCATTTCTAGAAAAATGATGCATATGTCAAGTAAAATAAGAGAATTAAGAATATTATTTGTACTGGCAAGAAAAATTAAGAAATTAGGCATTTAAAAAAAAATAGATTTCAATTTAGAAGGAATATATGTTTCTTCTAATAAGATGTAAAACCAGATTCCTTTGACTTCCATGTGTATATATGTGTATGTATTATATTATGTATATATATGTATTATGTGTATCTATAATATATATTATAATGTGTATGTATAACATATATTATGTATATATTATAATGTGTATCTATAATATATAATGTGTATATATACATATATTTCAGACTCGAGAGGATTTGAGTGTAATAATAGGTATATAAGGCATAAGGTTCTTGGGCAATAAAATTTGGTCAGCACGCACTTAACTGGACAGTTTTGGCCTCTAAAACTATTTTCCATTCCTGCTTTCCAGCTTTACTAAACAATCCTGGTATTTTCATGATATAAGGAGACCCTAGTCTCCAGACCTAAATGTACACACATGGATGGGGTGGTCATGTGCTAGTTGTTAAAACAATTCTGGGCAAAGCCCATTTTGTAGCACTGTGGGACTGAGATAAAATGCAACTCTGTTCTCAGTTTGTGGGGAGAAGCTCGGGCTGGCGTTTTAGGCAGGCAAGTTCCAGATATAGGGAATCACTCTATTGTCTCAGCAACTGTTACAAGCTTCCTGTCCTGGGGTGAAAATAGCTTACTGCTGATAAGCAAGAGGTGATTGTCCTTGATACACCAGCTGCCAGAGGCCCAGCTTGCTGGGGTCAGATACACACTAACCCTTCGGTGCAACTCCCACGGCGGGACAACTTTGCAGGTGCTGGTGTTCTTCCCCCACAAATCGATGACCTTGCCCAGGCTGGGTTTCATTTAAGTGTGTCAGCGAAAAACGTACCCAAGAATAAAGGCCCCTTGCAACATCCAAACCACCTTAGAGTAACCCACGACCACTCGAACTATTGAACATTAGCCCCACCCTGTTGAGCTTTCCTCTCTTGAATCCTTAAATGGTGAAAGCACCCACATGAGTGCGGAGATAAACTCCTGCTTTGATAATCCACTGTCAGAAGTACTGAGCGGACTTCAGTGGGAGGGCAGTAGGAATGGTCTTCTCAAGTGCTGCAATACAAAAGCTCAAGATTTTTTGGCAGGCTTTGCGTTTTGCTTGTCATATTATATATTGCAGAAGTGCAATTCAGGATCAGTACAAATCAGCTTAGAGGACATGGGAAGCTGTGGGTTGCATCAGCACCACATGGGCTAAACAGAAGGTGGCAGCATTTTAACATTGCTGGGCACATGTACACAACAGCACATGCGCAGACGCCACTGCATGATCATTGGCTTACTGTCTGAACTCCTGACAGAGTGTTACAGCTTTATGCTTATGGCAACGAGGAAGCCGAATAGAGAGTGATGAGAGATTTGTGTGGATATGATAGCACTGGACATTCCAGGCTCCATTGGCAAAACATTCAGCAAATAGGAAACCAAGGGGTGAGCTGAAGATAACAATGGTACTGTCAGAGAGCTTCTTATTTTCCATTCCTCATTAATTCCTCAACATGAAACGCGTAAATGCATCAAAATTTAGCCTGGAAAGGAACAGGCAGTTTCCATTTTTTTTCAGCTTCCAAAAAACTCTATGAAATAAACTGATCACTGGGAAAACCTTGCACTGTGAGTAACAGCATGTGGTCCAGTGTAGGCTCCATTTCAAAAGAGGCTGTGAATCCTTCCGTGTAGTGTTGAAATCCCTGTGCTAACTGCCAGCTCCACTTCTAGCTAGCTTATGCCGCTAGGAGAAATCTCTGAGCCTGTTTATTTTTCAACTGAAATAATAAGTGTACCTTCCTGATAGGGTTGTAATGATTTGTGAGGGCATGTATATGAATCATATTGCCTGGTTCATTCTAGCTGCTCAATAAATGCTATCTTTGTAATCCTTACTGTTATTGAGTTTTACTGTTTTCAAAAAAAACCTGCATACCGTATTTAATATTATTCTTACAGCAATTCTGAGAATTAGGCAAGAAAAGAGTTCTTATTGTCACTTTACAATTAGGGTAGTAAGTGTAGGTTAAGTGACCAGCCAAGCTGCAAGCCTGGTCATTTCATCAGGGAGACAGATAACCGGAAAGTTCTTTCCAGTTCTAGTATTTGCAACTCTGACATTTAATTTAACTTACAGCATAGGAAGCAGAGATCCAGAGGGAAATTAATTGCATTTTTATCTTAGCAGTAATTTGCTACAAATGAAAACAGTGCCTGTTTGCTATGGGCACACAGAGCACTTATGCCCCATGAAAAGTAAAAGAAATATTGGAACACAGGGCTCTTGTGAAACCCAACCAATGATAAAAATCAATTCAAAGTGTGAGCACTTCACAAAAGAAACACTGCTTAATTTTATACACAGCCAGGCACTTGACTGTATATTATAGTCAACCATAGTCCCCATCTATTAGCTCCTTACCTGTGAGAGTGCTTCTCTTGAAATTAATCTGCCCTAAATGTATCATACATGTTCTGGAACGAGTCTGATTGTCAATAACACTATTTAAAAGAATGACCTTCTAAAGGGAACAAGCAAACATTAGTGAAAGCCATTCAACTAACACTACTTGCTAAGAAGTGGGGTCTTTTATTTATGGCTGCTGTTTTGATAAAATGTCTGCAACCTCACAATTGTCTCCTGTGAAAAACTGCTGCAGTTAGGATTTTTTTTAAAACAGTACTTTTGTACAATTAGATCAAATATGAGAAATCGGGCTTCATGTATGACCTCAGCTATCATTAAGATCACTGTGAAAGTTGCATTGCATCACCCAGATGCATTTTAATTGCCACATCTAATGCAATGCTATAGCTGTATTTTAAAGCTTTAAACATTTTTGTTATAATGGCAACATCTGCCAGAGTGCTAATAATTTAGGTGTAGAGAAAAATCTGTCATGGTGAGATTGTCAAAATAGAAGATAAAATAGATTTGGTGAGAAAGGTCCTTCTTTTTCAACTACTCTCCTATTAATGACAAACACCCCTCCTCTCTTGTCACTAGACCTTTGACACTGAAGAAGTATATGCCCTAAGATTTTTACAAATCCTGAAATTCATCACTATGGCAGAATCACACATCTTACAGTGAGTCAATGATGACTAATGTAGCAGAGGCATTTACTGGTCATTGAATATCAATGTGTTCCCTCCACTTTCCCGACACCTTTAAGTTAGACTGGATAGTGTGAATACAATATCTGGATGATGGCTATGATTGGAAGTGACGTGTCTCTATGATGGGCTGAACCACTAAAGAACTACATTGAAACTCTCTTGCTTTCTCTTTTACTGTCATGGAGAAAGGGATCATGAAATCACAGAAGGAAAAATAAGTTAGATCTCTGAGTCACTGAAAATAAATTCCTTGCAGAACCACTGGCCCCACAATATTATGTGAGTGAAAAATAAACTTTTATGCCTGTTACTGCTTCAAAGCTAGCCTATCCTGACTAATTCAACTACCATAATAAAAACTATCCTATACAACATTTCATAATAAATAGCACAAATTCATAAACCTGTTTGTGAGAACACTCCTCTGTGTCTACTGATGCCACTGCAACAAAGCAGAAATGTGGGGAGTAGCCAGGTTTCTACCAGATCTGATTCCATGTGTGGATAACATTTTGATATGATTTGACTCTGTGTCCTCCCAAATCTCATCTCGAATTGTAATCCCCAGGTGTCAAGTAAGGGACCTGGTGGGAAGTGACTGGATCATTTGGGTGTTTTTCCCTCTTGCTGTGCTCCTGATAGTGAATGAGTCCTCCTAAGATCTGAAGGTTTAAAAGTCTGTGGCAGTTCCCTCAACACCTCCTGCTGCCATGTAAGACATGCTTCTCTTCCTCTTTGCCTTTCGCCATGATTGTAAGTTTCCTGAGGCCTCCCAAGCCATGTAGAACTGTGTGTCAATTAAATCTCTTTTCTTTATGAATTAAGCAGTCTCGGGTGGTTCATCATAGCACTGTGAAAATGAACTAATACAATTTGGACAACAAATCTCAATTCTATATGTGTTTTGCAAACTACATGATATAAACCCACTTTCTATTATACTTCTCCCACAGTCATTGACAATCACTGTTATAGATTATCTGGAGGACTATTACTTTAAATTCAGAGGAAAAAAAAAAAAAAAAAGAAAACAGCCCTGAGAATTGGGAGATTAAACAGCCATGAGAAGTGGGATATTAGCAGTCAACAAGGATTATTCATTTCTGAATGAATTTTTTGCATCCGACTTCTCCTGCCTACATATTCAGAAAACTTCTTCTGAATCATTGTGAATATATTTCTTAGCTTTCAACCAATGCCTGGAACATATTTTGCTTATAATTCTAACCCCGATATAATCAAATCTTAGATTATACATCAAATGCATTGGATTATCTTTTCTTTCATTTCTTCCTTCCTATCACTCAAGGTCTAATCAAGGGACAGAAAATATACCTATTACTTAAACAGAAATTACACAATGCAAGAATTATTCACTGAGTATAAAGTGGATTAAGAGATAACTCAAAAGAACAGAAAAGAATACTAAGGTGTAACAGAGACAGTACTGCAGGACACAGCCTCCATTTCTAGGGCTACGAAAAGAAAGGAAAAGTCTGGAATTACGACAACATGGAAGTTTAGAAAAGACACTGTGGAGTGGAAACTCAGCCTTCCGAGGAGGGAGGAGGAGCTGCTTATCCTGTGCTGGTGTCTCTGAGCTAAGAGGAAACGCTCCTAGGACTGGGACCCAGCCTTTTCCACTTCTGAGAAGGAGGCACTGGCTGGCTGAGTGAGGGTTTGTTTCCAAGTGTCATAAAACGTGCAGTCTTGATTCAGCTGCTGTTACAGTCAGGAACCGCTTTACTGTTGAAGAATCAGAGCTGGGCTGACACAGGAACAGGACACAGGAAAGAAGCAGCACAGAGCCTTCAGGAAACAGACATGACACAGCAAGCCTCTTCTCCTTCCTCTAGCAGTGTAGACACTACTAGTGCCTCCTACTGAAAAAGTCTAACAGGAATCCAGATGCCCAAGTGGAAAAGTGGTTTTCATAATTCTCATTATCAGAAAACTGAGTATAGAAGAGTAGATTTGGTGCCAAGAAACTATCACTAAAAGTTAGCAGACATTTTTCTTTAAAATTAATTTCCTGGTTTACTTTGGAAATAACTGTCTCTCAGTAATTGAAAAGAATTAAGAGATTCTGACAATAATGTTTTCTTCTTTACCCATAGACCAGCCCTATTAAAATTTTGCTAACTGCTTTAATTTGATTTTCTCTGTGCAGTAAAAATAGTACCAGTATTGAAAATCAACCTGGCCCAAGAATAAGAAAATCTAAGTTCTAATCCTCCACATACTATTTATGTGATCACTGGAAAGCTATATAACATGCCTGAGATATAATTACCTCTTCGTGATATTACTGAATTATAAAAATTTAACATAAAATAGTAATTTCCGTTTGGTACTGTGACAGCCATAAAAATTCACCTTGTAGACCACTAACTGTAGCTGTTATGTACTGAATTCCATTACAACATTTGCATTGAGGCCACACTTTCCCTGGGCTGCCCCAAGCTATAGACAGTATGCAACTAGCACACTGATGTTGGCCTGTTCCCAGGACACTCCTATGATAGCCTACTTGGTCCCAGCAGCTCCCCAGCAGCCTGACTGGATTTTCCATAGAACACATGGCAGTCTAGGACACTCGTACCTAACCTGCTTTTTTTCCTCCTTCACCTGGGGTGAAGCTTGCATGGTGGTCTGATGTCTCTCTCAAACTTCCATGGCTTCCTCTTTATTTTCTCTGTCTTTTCCCTAAAAAGGTCCTTGCAGGTCTCATCCCATCTTGGAATCTTCTTTGTAACATGATCTGTGTTTCTTAAAATGAGATTTATGAACCACCTCGGCCAGAATCATCTTATAGTTACCTTTGAGACACACCTCTCCAGGACTGACGTGAGAGGCCCCCAATTAGGATTTTCTGAGGCTGGGGAAAGCTTTTTGAATTTTTTACTAGTTCTCCAGGTTATTATTAACATAAATGCACAGCTCCACTGTCATATGAACATATCTTTAAACACCTTAACGATTTTACTCCACCCTTTTCTTGCTTGTGTGGTTTCTGACAAGAAGTCAGCTGTAATTCCTATCCTTTTTCCCCTTTAGTCTGTGTGATTTTCTTCCCCTATGGCTTCTTTGTTTTTGCTTTTCTTTGTATCTGTGTGTGTGTGTGTGTGTATTTGTTATTTTTTATTTTGAACATGATATACCTAGGTATGTGGATTTTTTTGCTGTTGTTTAGTGTTTACCTGTTTGTTGTTTCCCAAGCTTCCTGAATCTGTGGTTTAGAGATGGTCGTTAACTTTGGAAAATCCTTGACCAGTATTTTTTATTTTTATTTTTTGAGATTGAGTCTTACTCGGTCACCCAGGCTGGAGTGCAGTAGCACAATCTTGACTCACTGCAACCTCCACCTCCTGGGTTCAAGCTATTCTTGTGCCTCAGCCTCCCAAGTATCTGGAATTACATGAGTGTGCCACCATGTCTGACTAATTTTTGTATTTTTAGTACAGACAGGGTTTTGTTATGTTGGCCAGCCTGGTCTTGAACTCCTGATCTCAAGTGATCTGCCCACCTCGGCCTCCCAAAGTGCTGGGATTACAGGCATGAGCCACCGTGCCTGGCCACCACTGTTATTTCAAGTTTTATTCTGCTCCATTCTTTGTTTCTTCTTTTGTTATTGCAATTATGTGTATGTTGCAGCTTTTGAAAGAGTCCCAGAGATCTTGGATGTTACATTTTCCTTTCTTTCATTATTTTTTTCTCTTTGCATTTCTGATTTAAAAGTTTCTATTTGACCTGTCACCAACCTCAGTGATTATTTTCTCACTCATATTGAGTCTACTGATAAGCTCATTGGAGGCCTTTTTCCTTTCAGTCACAATGTTTTGATTTCTACCATTTCCTTTTGATTCTTTGAGTCTCTGCTTACATCACCTATCTGTTCCTGCTTATTGACCACTTTTTCCACCAAAGCAACAAAAGCCAAAATAGACAAATGGGACCTAATCAAACTCCACAGCTTCTGCACAGCAAAAGAAACAGTCATTAGAGTGAATTGGCAACCAACAGAATAGGAAAAAATTTTTGCAATCTACCCATCTGACAAAGGGCTAATATCCAGAATCTACAAAGAACTAAAACAGATTTACAAGAAAAAAACAAATAAGCCCATTCAAAAGTGGGCAAAGGATATGAACAGACACTTTACAAAAGAAGA
>CAUYLG010038631.1:0-18008 GCA_963573385.1 Cacajao melanocephalus
AAAAGTAGGGAAGGAACGATTCATTGGAAACTATAGGGAATGAAATGAATGGAGATGAAAACTTTACAATTTATACAAATAATCACTCAAAATCATCCTTACACTAAAAATGCAAAACTATACAATTTCTAGAAGAAAACATAGAATAAAAGCTATGTGCCCTTGGGTTCGGTAATGAATTTTAACAAACAACGTAAAGTGTCAATACACACAGAACAAAGAATTAAGCAGATTTTTAAAATATATAAAGTGTATGCTCTGGAAAAGACTTTGTTAAGGGAATGAAAAGACAAGCCACATATTGAAAGAAACTATTTTCAAAATACAGATCTGAGAAAGAATTTGTATTCAACATGCAAAGATATTTAAAACTGAGTAAAACAGCCCAATTAAAGATGCACACAAATCTGAACAGACACCTTACCAAAGGATTTAAGAGAAACCAGCCCTTTCAAAAGACTCCACCACTGATATCAACCAACTGCCTGAAGCTGCCTCTCCTTTCTTGCCTGATAAGAGACCACCCATTACAGACAGGTTCGGGCCAGTATACAGAGGATGCACAGAGCAAGTTTTCATGTCCTCTGCTTCACCTTTTAATGTCAGAGGGCTGAAAATGTCACCTTGGGATCACGCTAACACTGAAATTATTTGAACATGGGACCTATGAAGGAGTAAGAAACTCAACTGCAATTGCACGCATTTCTCCTTTCATAAATATACATGATTCCTCCTAAAGCTTATTAAATATGTGTATTTGGCCATACCACACAGCATAAATTACTGTTTCCTTTACCTCTCCCTTGAAGTGTCTGCTTCTGGCTTCTGGTTGGAGTCTATGCTTCCCAGCCTGTTAGAAGGACTACCCTGCAGGCTGCAACCCTTTATAGGAAATAAATCCTCACTGGGTGCAGTGGCTCACGCCTGTAATCCCAGCTGTGCCCACAGCCCTTGCCAGAGGGCTCATAATATCCGGGGGGGGGTGCGGAGTGCTGCTACTTGCAGAGTGTGCACTCACTGTGATAGTAGGAGAAATATCTTTCTAGGATATTATGAATAATATTACAGTATGTAAACTCAGTTTGCTATCAGGAGTAATATCTCTCTAGGACGTTACAGGTAATATCAACGGATGTACATTTATTGTGGTATTACAGTAAATGTTCATAATGTGTACATATGTACACGTGTACATATTGAGTAAATATCTACATAATGTGCATATTATGTACACGTGTACACATTGTACATGTGTTTACATCCTGAGTGTACATCCTGTAATATTATTCATAATATCCCAGAAAGATATTTCTCCTAATATCAGTGAATGCACACAGTGCGTGTATACCATGTGTGCACACTCTGTGATATTATTTGTAATATCATAGATAATATCACAATAAATGTACACATTATGTACATTTGTAGTACATTTATTGTGCTATTACAATAAATGCACATAATGTGTACACATACATCATGTGTACATATATGTACACATGTACATACTGAATATGCACATTATGAACATGTGTACATATTTTAATATCACAGTAAATGTATATGTACATAATGTGTACACAATACATATTTACATGTTACAATATGTACATTATTGTGATATTATGTATTATATATATTATTGTGATTATATATTATTGATTATATATCATTGTGATATTACAGCAAATGTACATACTGTACACATTATGTACATATGTATTGTGTACACATTGTGTACATATAAATGTACATATTGTACACATTATGTACATTTATTGTACACATGTATTGTGTACACATACGTACATCACAATAAATGCACATATTGTACATATTGTATACATTTATTGTAATATCCCAATAAATGTACACATTATGAGTCCATTCTGGGATATTATTTTTATTTATATTAGATAAAAATTACTCCTAATATCAAAGTGGGTATACACTTATGTGTGTACATTTTGTGATATTATCCATAATATCCTAAGTAGATATTACTCTCATTGTGAAAGCAAGTGTACACTCTCTCATTGTTCCAATATCACAGGTGGTGTACAATGCTTCTGTGATATAGTTCCTAAGATCTGGGGGTGAGAGGATGATTATACTCTCAATATTGCAGGAAGTGTACACCACCACTGTGATATTGTTTCTAATACCCAAAACGGAGAGGATATTACTCCAAATATCTCAGGAAGCGCACAGAACCCCAGTGATATTGTTCCTAATATCTAGGAGATGAGAGATGATATCACTCACAATGTGGCAGGGACTGTACACCCATCCTGTGATATGGTTCCTAATATCCAGGGAAGGGGAGGACGATATTACTGCCCATATGGTAATACTCTCAATATTGGCAAGAGGTGTACATCATGCTCTGATATTGTAACTAATGTCCAAAAAAAAATTGTTTTGAATTAAATATTGCAAGAGGTGAAACCCCTCTGTGATTTCAATTCTAATGTCGGGGGGCAAGGATGATATTTTTGTCAATATCGCAGAGGTGGAAGTCGAACTAATGTTATTGTGCCTATCATCAAAAAAGAAACACAGTAACATTTTCTCCCTATGATATGGTTCCCAGTATCATATTACTCCAAATTTTCTAAAAAGCTGCTGTGGGTGCAGCCCCCTAGCCAGAGGGTTTGTGATAGTGGGGGGGTGGGGGGGCTGGGGTGATATTTCTTGCCCTTTGGCAGGGGCTGTGGGCAGCCCTCTAGCCAGAGGGTTCCTAATCTCCAGAGGGGGCCCGTAGGGTATTACTAGCCCTCTGGCGGCGGCTATATGCAGCCTCTTAACCAGAAAGTTTGTGATATCCAAGGTGGGGCCGGGAGGATATCACTTGCCCTCTGGTGGGGGCTGTGGGCAGCCGCCTAGCTAGCGAGTTCATCATATCCAGGGGGAGCTGGGGTGATGTTACTCGCCTTCTGGTGGCGGCTTGATCTGGGTGTATATTTTAAAGAGGTATGTCTCCTATTATCAATGTCGAGTTGATATGGGTGTATATTTCAAAGAGATATTACTCCTAATATCTTAGTTGTTGTAGAGTATGTTTGAACACTTTGCGATCTTATTTGTAATATTCAGCATATTTTTGCATTACTATAAAGAAATATCTGAAACTAGGTAATGAAAGAGTAAAGGAAAGAGGTTTAATTGGCTTACTTTCTGCAGGCTGTACAGGAAACATAGAGGTTTCTTGGGAGGCCTCGGGGAACTTTCAATCATGGCAGAAGGCATAGTGGGAGCAGGCATGGCCGGAGCAGAAAGGAGTAAGAGGGAGGTGCTGCACACTTTTTTCTTTTTTTTTTTTTTGAGGCTGGGTCTCTCTGTGTCACCCAGGCTGGGGTGCAGGAAGGTGATCATGGCTCACTGCACACCCAACCTCTTACATTTGAGACATCCTTCCCCCGCATACTCCCAAGTAGCTGTGACCACAGGCACGTGCCACCATGCCCAGCTAATTTTTAATTTTTTTGTAGAGACAGAGTCTTACCATATTGTTCAGGCTCATCTCACACTCCTGGGCTCAAGTGATCTTCCCACCTCGGCCTCCCAAAATGCTGGGATGACAGGCATGAGCTATGAGCCTCAATGCTCAGCCAAAATTTTTATTTTTTAAATTGTTATATTAGTTTTTATATTTTTTCTTGATTATTGGCCTGTAGACCCTATGGAGAACTGAACCCACAGATGCAGAAAGCCCACAGTATATAGGGAGACATGGGCACATGAAGCTGTCACAGAGGTTACCTGAGAAGAGGAGAGAAGACAGTGACAGGAGACAGTTCTTGGCATTGTCTGAAATCTTTGCCACAGGGATATATCCATGTATGACTTACGTGGAAAAGATAAATAAGTGATGAAAAAGTACCCTGTGGAGTACAAAGGAGTGGCCCATGAACATGACCTGTCAGGTTGAAATGCTGTCCCTGAGGCTCCGTGCATTAGTCACAGTGGCCGTCAGAAGGGGGGGACGCAAAGCATGAGAAGGTCAGAGGCCTGGGCAGATGGGAAATAACCAAGGCAGGCAGGCACCTGGTGGGGAGGTGACATGCAGCACACGTTCGCCCCATTCTGCAGGGCGTGCCCTGGGGAATCAAAGCCTTTCTCCAAGGCTGCACCTCACCTCTCCTCCACTTCAAGTGCTGAAATATGCCTCCCTCCTTTCTACACAAACTGCTTCTGCAAGGAAGCCCAGCAGTATTTTTAAAAGAGAAAAGTGGGAAAGAACCCCAAATACTCAACCTAGTAACCAGACTATCTCTCCACTCATCTGATAACCTCCAAACAGCCACTTACTGTGCCTGAAGCAGATGGTGTCACAAGGTATGAAGAGAGAAGTGAAAAAACTAGCCATGCAGCTCTAAACCTACACACACTATGAATCAATGCCACATGAACAAGGAAAGCCTTCATATTCGTGAAGTTTAAAGAACCAGTGCCAAGAGGCACCCCCATGAAGCCTGTTCCTTGGGGGCATCAATGAAAACACCTAGTCGCTAACATGGGCTTCACTAGGTTCTCTATCTTAGAGAGAAAAGGATGACTGTGAACTTCAGATGATAGTGAACTTCAACTCTGTTCAACAGCTTCATATTCTGATTTTTATTTAGGGTGAAGAAAAGCCTCTGGGAGCTCTGGGGCAGTGGAAAAGGGAAAGCTACATTTTGGCAAGACGGCCACTGCATAGCAGCTGCAGAAACCGGGAAGTGCAGGGTGGCTCTGGGCAGGTACCACCTGGCCAGCCTGGAATCCTGCTCAAGGGAGAGCCACAGGAGCACAAGAGGGCCTGGCCCGGGGTCCCTTGACATGTGCATTACTGAGCTCTGACATTACACCAGAAAGTGCCAAGAATATTACTGATGGGCAGTGGGACACTGAGATAGTGGAAGGACAGCGTGTAACCACACCTGAGTCAGGCTCTCCAGTCCCAGTGATGCAGAAGGCAGCCAAGCTCAGAGTCCAGGAAGGTGCCCTTCATCTGGGTGTGAGGTCAGCCTTCTGCTTCCTCCCAGTCCCAGAAGGCAATGGAATCCTAAGCCAGGGTGATTTCCCCAGGAAACGAGTAAAATAAACAAGGGAGAGGAGACATGAGATAGCTGCGGTTTCTTTCTAAACCCTGCACGAAGACAAGGAGAGCTACGACTTTGCTTCCTGAGGCAACAGAGGTCTGCCTGGAGATGCCATTATCATATGATGTGCTGGGGCTTCTGTTCTGATCAGCAGGCCGGACTCTGCCATCCAACTGGGCCCGCCCTGCTGTCCACTGGTGGTCACATTTGTGTCCTGCATGTTCCTTTTAAAAGTGTGTCTTGTGATTGTGAATAGAGGCTCTAAGCAAAAGATGCATTAAAAATTGGAAAACCCATCACTAGATCCCTTTGGAAAAGAGTGTGTCGGTTGGAAATCACTGGTTCTGGATTCTTGAATGAGACTGACTTGGTTCTAACCAGCCTCCACTTACTAGCTGCAAGACCTTCAGAAAATGACTTTACCTCACCGACTTCAGTTTCCTCATCTATAAATTGGGAACAACAGTGCCTCCTTCATAGCTGGTACTCAATAACTATTGCTAATTACTAGCGTCTTCTGGTTCTCAGAGAAGTTGGGTCTATATTATGCCAATTCCGTAGCTGTTGAGAATACACTGTCCCCCCAGGACTGTCCCAAACTTTCGGATAAATACACTTCATGTCTGACAATGGTTAACATGAGGAAAAATCACTAAGAACAAAATTTCTTTACCACCCATACTAGCCTTTTGTTTCTACTAATAGACTATTTTTCCATCAACATTTAAATTTCTCAAAACTTTAGCCAGGCATAGTGGCATGCATCTGTAGTCCCAGCTACTCTGGAGGCTGAGGCAGGAGGACCACTTAAGTCCAGGAGTTAGAGTCCAGCCTGGACAACATAGTGACACCCTGTATCTAAGCAATTGTTTTTATTGAAAACTCTTCCTGGTGTGCTCATGTGTTTCTCTCTAACTCCCACAGGAAGCGCTTACTTCTTAAGTGTAACCGTCACAACTCTGACTAAATTTTTCCTGCAATAACATGACAAATGGCAGGGTGTGGTGCTCTGGTTCAACCTGGCATCTCTAACACAGGGATAAAGAATCAGGGCACACAGCGCCAAGTCGTAAGTGTAGGGGTGAGTGGGAGTGGCCACCAGGGTGTCCACTCACCTCCTTCTACCCTACCCAGGAGCTTCCTTGGCTGAGGGAACCCTAGGTTTGCACCTCTCACTCCTAAGGTACTGCGAGTGCATGTGGCAGTCCTGCCAGTCAGAACTCTGTCCCCTCCCCGCAACACTCAGTCACACTGTTAAAGTATGTGGCAGCTTTGGAGGTCCTCCAGTGCACTGAACGACCTCCAAAGCTCCCAAGTGCTCCTGGGGAAAAAATACCTACTGTGCCACTCAGGCCAGCTCCTTAGCATCTCAGAGAAATACTTTTATGTTACCTAGAATAGGTGTGTAGTCTAAAATCACACCTAGGGTCCAACTCAAAGTAACATACAGCAATTTACACTCCACAGGGCACTTTAACTTATATTATCTTTACTGCAATATTTATACCCTCTTGTGAAGTCACCATCAATTTCCTCCACTTAAAGGACGAGAAACTGACTCAAAGAGTTTATGTGAGTTGCCCAAAGTCATTTATTTGACTCTGAACTGATGAGAAAGCTCATCAGTTAAAGGCTAAGAGCCCCGAGCAAACTGATGAAGAGCAGAGGCCAGCTTCCAGAACCAGGTTTCCCACTCCCGATTTTCAACAGCTTGGCTTTCAGAGTGAGGAGCACTGGCTTTCTCTGGCATTTGGGAAAATAATCCCCTCTCATTTCCCCTACACCTCCATGCTTCCTTTAAACCCTCTTCACTAATCCTGGCCCCAGCTAAAGGAATGTGTGGCTGCTACTTCTACACCAAGAGTGCTGTCCACCTCTTTATCAAGAAAGCTTCTCCACCCATGTCAGCTCCTTCCACACAAGAGCTTATTGGATGGGTCCCAGCACGCTAGCATCAAATGTTCACCAGGAGCATAGGCAGAGCCGCCCAGATTATCCTGGGTAACCCATTCCTTGTTTCAGAATCTTCCCAAGGGCCAGGGTTTGGAGACATAAAAGTGAATAGAATTAGGGGGTAGGGGGCAGGGTAATCACTTGCGTGTGTCCAGGTTACATAATCCTAGGTTTTTCAAAGGGAAAATTAAAGCACTGCTATCTTTAGTGTCACCATTTCTCCATCTTTCACTTCTCAGTTCCTGTTTCCCATCCAAAGACTTGGCCCCCATTCTCCTATGATGGAATGGGAAGCAGAGAGGAGAAAAACCCAGAATGGGTAAGGGAGAAGAGAGGCAGGAAAGAACCACCCGACTTGCTGAGGAGCCACACAAAGCCATTCTGTGTGCAGCAGAGACTTTTCTAAAAAAGGAGCACAAAGATGCAAACAAGATCACATGACTTTTAGAGCCTGCAATCCCAGCAACATCACTAAAGAGCATGAGGACCCCAGTTCATAATCAGCAGGCACAATGAGCATGGACCTACACACTCCAAAATGCTGAGTCCTAGAAACAAAGACTGCATTTAATGCTGCTATGTGTTTAGTTTGAGAAGTGAAGGGAAGAAGACAGAGAAATAAAGATATAACGAATAAACCACAAAAATGAAGCTTGTCTGTTTCTCAACCAGAATGTTGTTGGTATGACTCCAATGACTGGAGGAGCGCTAGGGTCCTTGGTCTCACACCAATAAGATAAACAATGCGGACACACGTGGAGTGGTTTTAAGGAGAAAAAAGTTTAATAGGCAAGATAAGAGGAAGGAAGAAGAAAACAGCTCTCCCATACAGAGGCAGAGGGAGGAGGATTCAAAGAGAAAAGCCCCTGTGGGGCAGAGGAGTGGTTGCTTATATTGGGATACTGGAGGAGATGGTGTCTGGTTTGCATAGGACTGAGGGGATTGGTTTGAACATATGTCATTTATGTAGCCCATGAAAAACTTGGCCCTCCCACCTTAGCCCTTTAACATACAAATGTGAGTCACCATGTTCTGAATATGTGGTGTTATCTGGAGGTGGCCATGACACTTGGTACACTCAGGTGACAAGAAGATGGTGGCAATCACCATATTGAGTGAGCCCAGTTTCAAATGGCCAGAATTTGCATATCAAAGCTTGCCGGCCTAGCCCTTCAAGCCACCTTTTCTGTTATGAAAGAGATGGTTCGGGGTTGTTTCATATTATAGGAAAATTTCCCCCGAGGATCTTTACCCTTATTATCTACTTAAAATAATTTAATAGCTCCTGTATCATTTCCTCCCTCAAGAGAAGTGAACCTAACTGCTGTCATGGGATGTTTGATGATGATTCTTTCTGGCTCCTTCCTGCTGAAAAGGGGTGTCATGTGGGGGAACAGCAGTTGAACCTTCTCCTGAGGTTAGTCTAAGGGTTCTCGGAGGAATGGCATGTCCATGTGTGGCTCTGCTCACAGCATCACTTGGTGTTTGATTGCTTCTAGGTGAAAAAACCAAATTTTATAAAAAGGTTTAAAATATAGGGTTAGAATAGGAGCATTAAGATTATCACCGTTTGTAGGGGACTCATAGACCATAACCGAGTTTGATACCTGTTACACCAATGCATTGCAATACCCACTTGCCTTCACTAGATGTCGCTGTACATTACCAGAAACGTTAATTAAGTAACTTTTTCCAGAGACAAGCATACCTTTCCCTCTTGACTTGCCATTAGAGAGTAACTTTAGACTTAGGCCATTTTTATAACTCGCAATATTATTGACAGAAATACTCTACTGGGTGGCTAAAATAACTTTAGCGTAATTTTGACAAGATGTTTTCTTTAATTATTAAATTTTTTCATGACTTTCACAGACCCTCTTACAACAAACTTTCTGACTTGTCCTAAACATTCCTCCTTTAAACAGCCAGTCATTTCCTTTTAGGAAAAGTATTTCATACAAAATCCTCTTTCATATAAAATTTATTTCTTTATAAGCTTCTTTTTATAGCTTAGAGTGCATTATATTACCAACCTTTAGTAAAAAGTCACATTAAACTTAATGATAGTAAAAGTTTTATGCTTACTTCTTGTCCATAACTATCACTCCTGTGGTAAGCAAAACAACCTTAACTGTATTTTTCCTGCAACAATCAATCCTGTTATAAGGATGATAGTTAGGCAAACTATTACAGCAATTAGAATTTTACAACCAGAATTTCACATTGTGGGTGCCACAGCATTTAGTTCTATTGCAAATGGTACCATGACTATAACAATTTCCACAAGAGTGGCATAGTAAAAAATGTTCAAAACTTTGCTTGCCAAGATATATCATTTCCCTTCAGGGATTTGCCAGGTTACAAATGCAATACCATGTACAATTAAAGTTTCCCTGAAAATACACGTTAAAAAGAAATTCTATTATTTGGTGGCAAGTTTTGAGAGGAAAGGGCAGAAATGACAAAAATTATTTGTTGAGGTAAAGGTGGAACTGGGTAAGATGAGTAGCCCTCATTTATCATTTTTGATTTTTAGCTTAAGATTTTCTATTTCTCTACGTTGATATTCAGTTTGTTCCTCTGGGTTGTCAGGTGTTGCTCCCTCAGCTCTTCAGGCTTTGATTTGAGTGTGATGTATCCAGGAATTGATTCCTGTAACTTTCACTGCTGAGAGGGTTGAACGAAGAACAGTGTAGGTCCCTTCCCAGCTTGGCTTTGGGAAGGAGAGAGAGAAGTTTTTTTACTAATACTAAATTTCCTGGGTTAAATAAAGGTGGTTTTATTTTTGGGGATTGGTCTTTTGCTAGTTGTACTTGTTGGAAGTGAGCTAGAGAGGTTACATGCTTAATTTAGAGGCTATCTGCCTGAAAACAATGTCTGAGCACATTGACAATTTTATCCTTTCCCAAGTGAAAATATTGGTGAAAGATTTTATTGGTGAAACCTTTATCGGCCGCAGGCTGGTAAATACAGTTTGTCATCCTGAATGTAGCCATCCTGAGGGCTGAAAAGCGTGTCCATGAGAAGTGGCCTATTCTATTTTTGCAGGGAAATACTGAGATTTAATTTCTTTTATGGAGCCTTTTTAGATTAGAAGTGGCTCAAAATGTGTTAACGCCTTGAAGCTTTCATATCTTTGACTTAGCTGCCTGATTAGCTATTTCCTTCAGCTACCTTATTTTTACCACTTTTGATGTTCCTTACAATGCATGCCGGCTCTTTGTGGAAGAAAAAGTGAGGATAATAATCTGCTAATTTCCAGGTGATATTTTATAGGAGATTCATTAGTGGTAAGAAATGCCTCTTCTTTTAAATGGCAGCATGAACATGGAAAACCAGGAAAGCATACTTGGAGTATTTATGTTAGCTACCTTTCTCTTTTGAGTGCTCTTGTAAAAGCTATTAGCTCAGCTAATTGAGCACTTGTGTTTGGCAGAGTGACTACTTCTTATCCTGCCTTATGTACTTCTTGCTTTACCAGCTGTTTGCTAGCTAAGAGGACAGTGATCTTGCCACATTATGTGGGCTGTAAACAGTTGAATGATTTCCTAGGGTTAACTTGGAGGCTTTTTTGACTAGTAGAGCTGTAATGACAATGGCTTAGAAGCATGTGTAAATAGATCTGCCTAACTAAAACTAAGTTGAGAAAAATATTGAATTACTTTTTCCTGAGATGCCCCTTATGATTGTGCTATGCAAAGAAGGGAGGCTTGGATTATAGAGGAGAAATGAGAGAGACTGGCTCTAGTGTTTAGAAGGAGGTTTTCTCTTCTTCCTTTAATTTCCAGAATCATCTGGGGGCTCCTTGCTATAATGGCAGTTTGAGCCGCTGGAGCCAAGTTTGGCTCCCCAGGACGCATCAGTCCTGCTGGAACATCTGTGAGACTAGTCCTGAACCCATGGACCACCTCTGGAGACAGTCCCACTTCCAGTGTTTTTTTTTTTTTTTTTTTTTTTACAGCCTGTACAAAGTCAAAGTTTCTTCATCATTTTGCCTGATCATTCTTTCTTAAAATGCCCTGGCCTGCCACACCAACAGGAACTAGTGGATGCAACCTGGGGATTGTGGACTGTATAAGTCTGCAAAGCTGCTGCTAGAGTCTCTGTCCTTCTCCTGTGCTTCTTTCCTTTGAGCCTCCTCTTGGTTCCTGGGGTCTGTCAGGGGGAAATAGGGGAGGGACAGCGGCGGGTGGGGAGTTGGGGAGAGATAGCATGGGGAGAAATGCCAGATATAGGTGATTAGGAGGAAGGCAGCAAATCACACTGCCATGTGTGTACCTATGCAACAATCTTGCATCTTCTCCACATGTACCCCAAAACCTAAAATGCAATTAAAAAAATAAATAAAAGACCAAAGTGACCACCTTCGAAGTGGTCTCTAGGATGCTATCTGGTCCCATAGATTGCTTTTATTGTTTCCTTCTAATATCAGGAGCTACCTGTGTAATACAATTGTCCTTCAGGATAACCTGCTCCTCAACTGAATTAGGGGATAAGGAGGTGTGCTTTATTAGTGCCTCTCTTAACCTTTCCAGAAAGGCTACAGGATTCTTATCTGGCTTTTAGTTCATTATAGAGACTTTAGAGTACTTGAGAAGTTTGGCCCTGGTTTTTCATAGGCCTTCTAAAAATGCGTATTTAAAAGTGCTTTCTTTCCATTTATTTCCTGAGTTTTTGAGTTTCCAGTTAGGGTTGTTTGCCAGAACCGCTTCCCTCCCTATTGGAAATGGTGTTTTTGCTATTTCTTCACTTTCCCTATCTGCTTTATTGCCTTTTGGTGTATTATGGGAGATATATTGCTTATCTCCAAAATGATCTGCTGCTTGCAGAACTATTAGCTTTTTTAGCTGCTGTGAGGGTGTCTTTTAGGAGCAGCATAACATTCCTCCATGTGAGGTTAAACACCCAAGTTAAACTTTGGAATGTTTCTATATACCTATTAGTTTTTAGAAAATTAGCCTAAGTTTTCCTTTATTTGCCCAAGGTTTTGTAAAGAGAAGGGAACTTGAGGGGACCTTAACTAAGGGGGATCCTCAGATGCTTCCCCTGAAAGTTGCTTTTTTTTATTTTGGGAAACTATTTTTCTGGACCTGCCTGATACAATCAGTGAAAGAGCTGAGTTGATCTTACAATGCTTGCAAAAGTTTAGTGAAAATGTCATTCCCTTGTGTAAAAGAAAATGAGTTGCTTTTTTAAGGTTTTGAGGTTAAGGAAATTCCAGTGTTTCAGAGTGCACTACAGAGGGGTGCAAGCTGGAGATAATTTATTATCCATTTAGAAAAAGAAATGAGAATAATGGCATCCTTTTAGTCTTCTTCCTTTCTGTATGATCCAGAGTGGAGCAGAAGACAGGGAGTGTCCTCTCAATGTTTTCCCTTGCTGGCTTCTGGATCCTGGTACCATGTTAAATGTGCATCCCATGGCTGTAGGGGAACATGCTCTCTTCCCATATCTGGATGCCTTTTCTTTATCTTGCCTAATTGCCCTGGCCAGGACTTCCAATACTATGTTAAACAGAAGGAATGTTTTTATATACTTGCAAATGTTGAGATAAATGCCAAAATACTTCAGCCTTGTACTATGTATATACAAAGTATTTTATGTGTTTATTTTGTTCATTAAAAGCCTGTGGCTTTTTTAAATATGTGGTTTGGAGGACTTAACTCTTATTTGTGGATTTTATGTTTTTTCAAATTTTTGCCAGAAGTTCTGCTGTTATTGTTTAAGCAGATTATTCAGGACATGGAAATATTAGAAATTAAGAGAAAAATGTACAGAGTAAGGTCATATAAAAAAACCCTATTTTTTGAGACAATCTTGCACTGTCACCCAGGCTGGAGCGCAGTGGTGCATTCTCAGCTCACTGCAATCTCTGCCTCCTGCCTTCAAGAGATTCTTCTGCCTCAGCCTCCCAAGTAGCTGGGATTGAGGACATGCACTGCCACACCTGGTAATGAAACCATGCCCAGCCTAAAATACCTCTTTAAATCATACAATGGAGATGCTTGAAATATAAGGGTAACAAATCTGATTTTCCATCTGCCAATGACTTAAAAGTTTAGTGCCAATACTAAGTGTTTAAGAACATTTATTGCATTGAATGAAAACATACCTCATTTTAATTAGCTGTTTGCTCACTTTAATTTTACCTTCTAGGACTCAGCTTCCTCACATGTAAATTGAAAGTCTTATATAAGATTTCTAAGTCCAAGAGGAAAGAAGGGTGTGTTTTGAAAAATTATTTAAAGTCTGAGAGAACCCACGTTCTCAGTCAATCATGTAATCGCTTTATCTTTACTAGCTATAGGCCAGGCCACTGGTTCTCAAAGTTGGCTGAACACTGAAGTCAGTGGAGAGTCTTAAGCCAGAATCCAGGAGATCTGGACATGAGGATGTTTTAACTGGCCTTGAGTGTGTCCCATGGATTGGGAATTTAAGGAGATCCCCAGGTGATTCGAATGTGTAGCAAAATTTGAGAACTACAAGTCTAGGTCATGTATTAGAATCATCTAGGCTGCTTCTTAAGGGTACAGCTGCTTTCTCCCTCTCAGAACCTTCCTGCCACCACATTTGCACCTTGCTGCTCCAGCCTCTGGGGTGCATTCCAGCCCACAACCAGCAGAGAAAAAAGTTACATATTTTCTTGTACTATACATAGGTTGAAGCGAGCAAAAAAATTAAATTTTAACCATGAGGAAAATCATGCACACGGAGGCCAGTCACTGTGGCAACCAGATCAGTGCCAAGTTGTGGGAATAATTAGTGATGAATGTGGCATCAACCCCACTGGCACCTACCACAGAGGCAGCTACCTACAGTGGGACCACATTTTCCAAATTCTATCCTCATGTGGTATGGAGGGAGGCAGAGAGCTGTTATGCCTGCAGGCTTCCAGCTGACCCACTCCCTGGGCGGTGGGGCACAGGCTCTGGAGTACTCTCCTAAGACGAAAGCAGAGTACCCTGATAGCAGGACGAACACTTTCAGTGTGGTGCCCTCACCCAATGTGTCCGACACCGTGGTTGAGCCCTACAATGCCACCCTCTCTCTCTTTCAGTTGGTAGAGAACATTGATGAGACCTTTTGTATCCACTATAAGGCTCCCTGCAACATCTGCTTCCACACTCTGAAGTGGATCACATTTCCGGGTATTACAAAGAAGCCACGTGTGGCAAATGTGTTCCTCGTGCCATCCTGGTGGATCTAGCACCTGGGATCATGGACTGTGTTCGCTCAGGTCATTTTTGCCAGATCTTTAGTAGAGCAAGCAACAGCTGGCCAAATGCCAGTACACAGAAGGGGCTGAGGTGTTTGATTCTGTCCTCATGTGGTATGGAAGGAGGCAGAGTTGTGACTGCCTGCAGGCTTCCAGCTGACCTACTCACTGGGTGGGGACACAGGCTCTGGAATGGGTACTTTTGTCCTCAGCAAGATTAAAGAGTATCCCGATCGCATCACCAACACCTTCAGTGTGGTGCCTTCACCCAAAGTGTCTGACACCACAGTTGAGCCCTACAACGCCACCCTCTCCATCCTTCAGTTGGTAGAGAGCACTGATGAGACCTTTTGCATCAACAATGAGGCTCTCTACATCTGCTTCCACACTCTGAAGCTGACCACACCAACCTATGGGCATCTGCACCTCCTCATCTCAGCCACCATGACAGTAAACATGGTCCCCCTCCCACATCTCCATTTCTTTATGCCTGGGTTTGCTCCTCTCACCAGCAGAAGCCAGCAGTACTGAGCTCTCCTAGTGCCACAACTCACCCAGCGTATCTTCCATGTAAAAAACATGATGATCTATTGCAACCCCCACCATGGCCAATACCTCACTGTCGGATGTCCATAGAGGTCAATGAACAAATGGTTAGCTATGCGTAACAATAACAGCAGCTACTTTGTGGAATGGATTCCACACCACATAAATACAGCAATTCGTGACATCCTACTTTGTGTCCTTAAGATGGCCATCACCTTCATCGGCAACAGAGCGGCCATCCAGGAGCTCTTCAAGGGCATCTTGGAGCAGTTCACTGCCATGTTTCAGACAGAAGACATGTCTGAACTTCTACATAAGCGAGAGCATGGATGAGATGGAGTTCACTGAGGCTGAGAGCAACATGAATGACCTTCACAAAAAGATGCTAAGTCCAAGACAAAGACGTTGGGATTGCCAGCTTCTTGTAACTAATCACCAATGTTTATATCTCAGCTACTTCTGCTTATTTAAATGTGATGCTCTTGGATTAGAAATACACATCTTTCATTACAGAGAAGGTTCTGGTGCTCAGATATCTGAGCTAAACATCTCAGTTGAGATCAAGCTATGAGCTTTATTGGTGGTGGTTGGCTGAAAAATGTAACTTGGGTCTAAATCACGATCAAATTCCCGAATATCCTCCCCTCCTACAACCCTGCAAGTCTATCCTTATGCTCTTAGAGAGGAGATCTGGCCTTTAGAGCAGAAGCACATGCCCAGGATCACTGGGCGAGTCATATGAGAGCATAGGAGGGGCCTTGATTCAGCTAATTCTACCCATGGTCAAGGCCGTCGTAAGATGTGGATGCTGGATGTGAAGAAGTGAGGAAAAGCCTTGCTGTGTAAGAGCACCGACACATCTCTCTATCCACTAGGGAAGCATGGCACTGTGAATGTCAGATTCTGACCTACTGCATTAACCATTTCTCTCCTAGGCAGGAGTAAGGTTGCTAAAGGGTGGTAGTTATTCCTGAGCCCTCCTGTTCCCACATGGTGGGGCAAAGGAGGTAGGAGGTCCCTTCTGTGGACCACGTGTGTAGTGCTTCTGTGCCCATCACCACTTGGACACAAGTTCTCTAGTTAGATGGACTCACTAAATCTCATTCAAATCTTACCATTTATCCGCTATGCCATGTCACTAGTTCAAGCCCACCATAATGCTGGAATTACCACTAGACCTTTGTCTTCATCAACATTGGCTGGCATAACAAAATAATATAGGCTTGGTAGCTTAAACAATGGACGTTTATGTCTCAGTTCTAGAGGCTGGGAAGTCCAAAGTCAAGTTGCTAGCAGATTTTGTTCCTGGTGAGGGCCCTTTTCCTAATTTACAGACACAGTTGCTTTTTCCTCACATGGGAGGAAGAGACTCATCTCTCTTGCTCTTTGTAAGGTTATTAATCCCACTGTGGGCTCTACTCTCATGACCTCATCTAAATTCCGTTACCTCCAAATACCATTACACTGGGGGTTAGGGCTTTAACCAACTGGCAAGTGGAGGATGCAAACATTCAGTCCTTAACAAGCCTCCTGTGTATGATTTCTCCTCTACATCCTTCTGTATCCAGGAGGCTGACCTTTACAGATTGCATCACCTGGGCTCCTGTGCCATCAGTCTTCTGGTAGGGTTAGGCCAATGGGAGGCAAAGGCAGAAAAGTCAAAGGTTAGAAGAACATGGCAGTCAGGGTATCCCTCCCTCTTCCTTCTGGGCATGGTTTTTGCAGTGGCATTCCTCTGGAGCCACAGCTCATTAGGTGGCCACTTTCCTGGCTCCAGCTCCCACTAATCCCTGGTACACAGCTGTGCTACCTTGACCCTCTTGGCTTGGTGTATGGTGAAGGCTCTGCTCTTGCTACTTCCTGGGTGCTGTACTGTTCCCTTCATTGTTGCCTTGATCTGCTTACACTTCTGTAAGTAGCTCTTCCTTAAACTTTCTTTGATCAAACCCCATGAGTGTGCTGTTTCCTGTGGGAACTCTCATCCACCCTGTAAGTCATCTCCCTGCACACAGCAGCCCAGAGACACTTTTCTGAAATGCAAATCTGACATCACACCTCTGATTGACAACACCAGTGTGATGAACTGCCCTCAGGCTAAAATCCAACTCCTGCAAGGTCCTGCATGATCTGTTTATTCTTCACATTTCCTCTTGTCATTCTCCCCTTTGTTTTCTGTCCAGCCAGACTAAACTTTAGAGTTGACTAAAACCACCTTCATTTGAGTTTTTACGCATACTGCTTTCAGCATGAGATACCCCTCTTTTTATTTTATCTTCCATAATCCCCATGATCCCAACCCTTTTACCTGGATAGATCTTATTTATACCTTAAGAATCAGTTGTGGCGATAGTGGCGGTGGGGTCACCTCTCCTCCCATTAGGAGTCTGGATTAGGGACCTTCCTTTACTTTCCATAACATACATTTTGTTTGCCTGCACATCCCAACAAACAGATTTCCCTGCCTTCAGCACTCTCATGCACCATCCTATCCCCAGTCTTTGGAGCAATGCCTGGCAGAGTAATAGGAACAAACAAGAATGGTCAACAGGTAATGGCTGCCTCATTCATTTTTTTGTTTCATGCAGAAACTATCTCCTGTTCAGCCTTTAAGCATTTATATAACTAACAACCTTATTGAAGAAATATATGAATGTTCAGGCTGGCTGATTTGGATCCAACCAAAAAGATACTTTTGGTCACAGGTCATCCTACTCTCAGAACTTAATGCTGTTAAAAGGTGCACATTTGTATTTAACTGAACCCCGGGTGACTGAGAACTCAACCATATATATGCTCCTCTTTCTGCAAAGATAGAAACAATAGGACTATTTCTTTATGTGTGACAGTCTCAGGTACGTAGATTTAGATTATGAATTAGCTATGATTCTAGTTCCTAAAGTGTCAAATCATGAATAAACAGCCATTTAGCTATTCTTAATAATATTGTACTTATAATATACTTATTCCCCTGCTACTCCTCAGAAATCGAGATCTTGATAATCGCCTACATATAACAATGCAGTTTTCTTTTTTTTTTTTGAAAGAAAGAAAAAGAGAAGAAAGAAAGTGAGAGTGAAAGAAAGAAAGAAAAGAATGTAAGAGAGAAAGAAAGAGGAAGAGAAAGAGGGAGAGAGAACGGGATTCTTGTTTTATTGCCCAGGCTAGAATGCAGTCTAAAAATGGGTATTAAAAACCTCTTTTATGCCAAT